>JACEGR010001628.1:0-159051 GCA_014170235.1 Listronotus bonariensis | reverse complement strand
ATATCTGTGCTCAATACAGTGATAACTTCACTAAAGATGATTACATTTTCTTATTCGTCGGATCAGTTAACTGTGTTTTGGGAAAAAAGTTGAATAATGAATCGCTACAGTCTCTGCTAATGAAAACAACAAAAACAAATCTAATATTGATTGCTCCTCCACTGAGATATCGTCGTCCCGTATTAAACCGTTTTATAACTGAACAGAATACATATATCCAGGATGCAATTAAGAAATTCGACCATGCGCACTTTGTCCCATTGGTACATTCACACTTTTATAATTTTGAAAGCAAAAGGGACCTAATACAGTACTTGGTTAGTTACAGCAGAATCAGTAATTTAGAGAGTAATGGTCGTGTTGCATCGACCGCGAATCCGAACCGCCAGCACCAGGATAATATTTCCCAACCACAAGATCGAGACTCTCTCTAATACTAACAAAAATTTTTAACAGTTACCAGCGCCACTAAACCCGATGTGAACGATAATCTTAACCGAAAACCTTCAAAAACTCCTAGAACTGATAGAATCACACTATATTATCAGAATGTCAGAGGACTAAGGACTAAAACTGACGAGCTGCTGAGAAACACGTATTCATGTAACTACGACATTGTGATATTCACGGAGACCTGGTTGAGGAAGGATATTTTTGACTCAGAGCTATTCAATGATCAATTCACTGTTTTTCGAAAAGACAGGAACTACGAAGAACTAAACTGCACACTAGGTGGTGGTGTCCTTATTGCAACATCTAACAGCATATCAGCTTCTATCGTACAGAGTCCCATAAATGACTCCTTCGAAGACATCTGGATACGGCTTAAGGTGCCGCAAGCTAAAATAATTGTGGGGTGTGTTTACATACCTCCCAGGTCGCCTCTTGAATGTTACCAGTCATTTTGCAATTCGTGCGAGTTCCTTAGAAATAAATTTGAAAATCATAAGTTTATTATTTGTGGTGACTTCAACCTTCCTCACATTGAATGGTATACTGAAGACGATGCCTTGGTTCCGAAGGAGTTGCAAACACCAACAGCTGAAACCCTAGTTGATACCATGTTCTTTTAGAATTGCAACAAATTAATTCTGTGTCGAATAGTCTGGGAAGAACCTTGGACTTGATCTTTTCAGACGAGTTTTCGCACAAAGTGCAGTCTTGCGATGCACCTCTTATTCATCTCGATCCCTATCATCCAGCCATTGAGTTTTTTCTGGAGCTTTGGTATATCCCTGAACTTAAAAATGAGAATAGGTTGACCTACTACAAATACAACGAAGCAAACTTTTCTGAGTTAGACAACTTTTTCAATCAAGTTGATTGGTCTTTTATATCCAAAATGACGGACATTGACCTGACGGTGGAGAACTTTTATAGGATTATCTTTGAAGGTGTTGATCAGTATGTTCCTAAAAAACTATAAGTAGTCAAAAATATCCAAGCTGGTTTGATAGTCAATTGCGAAAACTTATTGTCCAAAAGAACAAAATGTATAAAACGTACAAAAGGTCAGGTAGACGCTGTGATTATGACACTTACTCTAATATTCGTCGTGAAGTAAAGCTTCGTACAGATATGTGTTACCTGTTATATGTTACCAACACTGAACACCTAATTCCTGAAAATATTAAGCACTTCTGGTCATACATCAAGAATTTAAAGGGAACCCCGGGACTACCTAGCATCATGTATTTTAATGATCAAGAACTTACCAACGCTCCCGACATTGCAAATGCTTTTGCAACACACTTTCAGTCGTGCTATGCTAACATTACTGATATGGATTTGTCAAGTATACCGCCAGTTAGGTTTGCCACCACACTCTCTTCCCATGTCTTCACCACTACTGAAGTGAGGGATAAAATAATGAGTCTGGATGTCTCCAAAAGTTCGGGCCCTGACGAAATTCCACCTTTACTACTTAGGAACTGCTGTCAATCACTTGTGGATCCCCTAAGGGCTCTCTTTCAAAAATCATTTGATAACGCTTACTTCCCATCCAGATGGAAGTACTCCAATATTGTTCCAATATTTAAATCTGGGGATAAGACAATTGTTTCCAACTACCGTGGTATTTCTCAACTATCTGCAATCCCGAAGCTGTCTGAATCCATCTTAACTGACGAAATTTTTGATACATTTAGGCACTACATTATTGTTCAACAGCACGGATTCTATGAAGGACGTGCAACCACAACAAATTTAGCTATCTACCAAAACTTCCTAATTTCTTCAGTTGAAGCAGGAAAGCAGGTTGATTCCATCTATACAGATTTGTCAAAAGCGTTTGACAGCGTCTATCACCCACTCTTGTTAAAGAAGCTATCTGATATCGGTATTTCTGGACACTATTTAGAATGGATTAGCTCCTACCTTAATAACCGCCGCCAGCGTGTAACTGTTTGTGGTTCTGTCTCGCACGAAGTGCTTGTGACGTCGGGGGTGCCACAAGGCTCCCACATCGGTCCCATTCTGTTTTTGTTATTTATTAATGATGTTATATCATGTTTTGAAACGTCTAATTTTCTGTTGTATGCAGATGATATTAAGTTCTATGATGTTGTTTGTCCTTCGCTCAATGGTCTGCAATCCGATCTTGATCGATTTGTTAAGTGGTGTGATTTAAATTGTCTAAATGTTAACGTTTCCAAATGTAAAGCTATTAGCTTTTATAAATGCCACAATCCTATCAACGTAGCATATTCCATTAAAAATGAAAACCTAGATAAAGTTAATCACTTCAATGATCTTGGTGTTCTCTTCGATAGGGACCTAAACTTCAATATGCACGTGGATAATATCATCTCCAAGAGTCTCAAAATGCTTGGTTTCCTAAAAAGGGTCACTAGGCATATTAACGATACAAAGGCCCTTACATGCTTATATAATTGTCTGGTGCGCAGCGTGTTGGAGTATTGTTCGGTTATTTGGACACCCCGCTACAGCTGTCACATTGTTAGACTCGAAAGGGTTCAAAACAAATTCGTCAAGTACTTGTTATTTAAATTCCATTTCCCCTACCAAGATGTACCATATGAAACCAGACTTTTACTCTGTGGCTTCAAATCTCTGGAAGTTCGTCGTAACAACGCTCTGTTACTTTTTCTATTTAAACTTATCAATGGCTTAATCGATTGCGGCGATCTTCTGGGATTAATATCCTTTCTGGTACCAACAAGACGTACAAGGCGAACCCAGCTATTCTTCGAAAGGACTCATAGAACTAACTATGGACAATGTGCGTTTATTGACCGAATGGTGCATAATTATAATACTTTATATTCTGATCTGGACATTTTTAATTTAAGATTATCTTCTCTCAAACGCATGCTAAGCAGTAATATTGTATAAAATCCAATAGATACTTTTATAATCCTACTTTTGTCGCACGTATGATAATTTATTGTGTTTTTGTATATTCTCCATTTAAATTTTTGCTGTATTTGTGTGTTAGTTTATATTTATATTTATATCTATATTATTGTACCTATTGATTTTTGGCTATTGCTTTTTTTTGTACCATTTAGAATGTTTTATTCTGTAGTGTACTTTGTAAATAAATAAATAAATACTTATTACTCATCACTAGGAATAACAGGACCATATATTAGATGGATTGAATCGTATCTCACCGGTCGCAAGCAATGTGTGAAAATTGATAGTGTAGTGTCGCGAGAAATAAATGTTACTTCTGGAGTGCCCCAGGGCTCTCACTTGGGTCCCGTTTTGTTCCTTATTTTTATTAATAGTGTTACATCGGTTTTTAAAAAATGTGAATGGTTATTATACGCCGACGACCTCAAATTATTTTATTCTGTAAATTCCATAGAGGACTGTTTGAATATTCAAAAGGACTTAAAAAATCTAGTCGATTGGTGTGCTTTGAATTGTTTAGAACTAAATGTGACTAAATGTAAAGTGATGCGTTTTTATAAATGTAAGAGTCCTCTAATATATCAATATTCGATTGATGGTGTTGCATTGGATACTGTAACTAGTTTTAATGATCTGGGAGTAATTTTTAGTAGCGATTTGTCTTTTAATAAACATATAGATGCCACAGTTTTAAAAGCAACAAGAATGTTAGGTTTTCTACGCCGTACCTGTTCAAACATCTGTGATATTAAAGCAATTAAGTCATTATATAATAGTCTTGTTCGTAGTATCTTAGAATATAATAGTATTATATGGTGTCCAGTTTATAACTGTCATGTGCAACGTTTAGAGCGAGTACAAAATAAATTTGCAAAATTTTTATTATTTAAGCTACGATTTCCATATAGGGATTTACCATATTTGACACGTATACAGTTAGCAGGTGTGGAAAGCCTTGAACATCGTAGGAAAAATGCACTGGCACTGTTCTTGTTTAAGTTGGTTAATGGTCAGATTGACTGTGATAAGTTATTATCTTTGATACCTTTTCGTATACCCCAAAGACAAACAAGATCCAGACAGCTATTTCCCAATGTATTTAATCGAACAAATTATGGATTTCAAAGATTTTCACACCGACTTATAAAAATTACAACGAGCATTTTGAATCTGTAGATATTTTTAGGCATAGTTTTGAGAGTTTTAAAACCATAGTTAGAAATAGAAATTACAGTTAGTTATAATTAATGATAATTAGTATAGTCACAAAAGAACTGTAACTAGTTTTATGTTTATTTATTTTTTTGTTGTACTATTTGGAGTTTTACTCTGTAAGTATTGATTTGAATAAATAAATAAATAAATAAAAATGATAAAAAATTAAAACCTAAAATAGTAATTTTTTGTTTAAAAACTATGCATTGTTCGGAAAAATGTCAAAAAATCCAATTCGTTCCAAATCAAGGGATATTTTAAAAATAAATTTTCTTTTAGTTAAAGCTGTGGTTTTTTCTTGAAAAATATTCCATACAAATCTGATACAGACGTCAATGGTAATTAAAAAAAATACATAAAAAGAAATGTTCTTTTCTGCTGTTAAGCAATGTACTAAAATACCAATTAAATATCTAGAGTGGTTAAAAAAATTAAGATAAAAAAATCTTAGAATTTTAACATCCTGTATCTTTAAAAGGAAGTGTTTCCGGACATATGTTTATGTAGGGATGTAGGGCTTATTTTAAACGTAGAATATACCACTTTAATTTAATGCCCGAATTTCGAAACACCCTGTATAGAGCCACTGAAATGGTCAAGTTACTCAGTGAGGGAAGACGCTACAAAAATGCCCTATAGATAAATTGCAATTTTTGTAATATGACCCTATCTTATTAGTTCACTTTTATTGTTAGGGTGTTTTTATTGTTTTTTATGTTGTCTGTATCTTAAACGTAAAATTGGTCATATGACGATAACTATTGTGTAAAATAATAAAATAAAATAATACATTTGTTTTTAAGGTGACACTGGTGAAACATATAAAGGTTTTCACCATGCATTCTGGGCCTTCAGTAAACAACCATTGTTGCAGAGCATCAGCAAAATACCAGAGGCAGAGGAACAAATAATGCTACAAGTTTTTCAAATTATTTTAACATACGCTGGGTTGGGACAAAATGGTAAGTTATATGAACTAAAGCTAATAAAAAAAAGGATATAGATTTCTCAGAAAATATGTAATAGATATTTAAATTATAATTTTAAAAAACTTTTCAAAGTCTTATATTAAAAGTATTTCTTTTTAAATTACGGTTGTTTTCTACATGCAAAACCTTTTTACCAGTCACTATAATATCTAAAGCTACAAATGACATGTTGAACATTTTAGGTGAAGTTATTAGAAGGGTTGAAGACGAACATGTTACACTTCTGCAGACCATTTTGGAGAGGTGTATGCGGAAAGAATCTCTCTTGTGCGAATTGTATCTTCAGCTTATTAAACAAACTACTGACCACCCCGATCCTAATTCAAGAGTTAACCTACGACACTGGGCATTACTATCGCTGGCTTGCTCTGTTGTATTACCTCCTAACAAGGTTATTAGGAGGTATTTGATTGCTCATTTAAAACGGTAAGTCACTATTTGTAAATGTTTTTGCTTATTGTTAACATAATCTTCTTTTCAGCTTTGTTAACGCCAGTGGCGTGCAATGCTTTTAACAGTAGGATAGGCAAAATTAAAAAAAAAAGTGAAAATTACTTTACAACAATTAATACTCACACAGTCACACGTCGCACTTATTGTCTTTATTTTTATAGGACCTACAAACCAAAAAAAATATATATATTACTACTGATTACTGTTCAATCACAACAATCCCTTCTGTAAACAGAAAAATAATCGACTGCATAATTGATCCATGAACCCTGTCTTCCTCTCGAACTGTGACCTTCCTAATTGTTCGTTATCGGTCGAGTGTCACGCTCGGGCAGGTCGGGTCAGGTCCGGTCAGGTAGGGTCGCCTTCTCAAGGGCTGAAAAGCACTGCTTTTAATCCCCGTAAGAATTCTTACATATCAGTTCAAATTGCTTTGCCGTCTTTTTAAATAGAATGATTGTACAGAGTATTCGGCATGGAGAAACTTTAATACAAATAGCAGCTTGTGGCGGCGAAAGGTCTATATGGTTTCTTATCTTATTAATTTTATTAATTAAGTATAGTGTGATAACTTAGGCAGTATAGTAGGATCTTTAGATCATTAAAACAAATATGTTACTTGGTAATTTTTCTAGGGTAGGCGATGCTTTTTGCTTTTATTGTATACACGCCGCTGGGTAACGCTGTATACAGGGTGACCATTAATTAACGGTATACAAAGAAACCACAGGTTATTTTGGCATAAGAAATCATGTTTCTCTGTGTATTGTGAATAGGTGAAAACTTAACTGGGCCAAAACATTTTTTTAACCGTACTGTGAAAATATCATTTATGATAATAAACAAAAGCACAGTATAGAAAAGGATAACACAGTATCTCCACTCAGCTGGGCGGAACAAGTTCGCGCAGATCGCTAGCTCATGACAGGCGGCCATTTTCTTAAGCAAAAATGTGTCAAAGTTAAGAATAAGTCTGTTTTACACCCTTAAGAACTTTATAGAAATTTTTAAACAAAATGGGCATGCACTTTTTCAGAAAAAAAACTTATTATTTGAAAGCCAAAATAGAAATAACTGAAAATAGAAAGTAATCTGGCTTTTTTGTATTGCATTGAATTTATGGTTTACAGAAAGAGGTGTTATCTATATTGACTATTCTATTTATTATTTATTTCAGATGTAGTTCGGATTACGTAACGGAAGAAGGAAAGTACGCTAGATTCGCCGAGAAATGTCTTCTAAAAACCCAAGGTACGCGACGACGCCAATGGCCACCATCAAGAGAAGAAATTCTTTGCACAATAAATCGGCGACCGGTGTATGCGAGGTTTCATTTCATGGACGGACAGTACCACAGTGTCGAGTTTAATCCTTCAGCTACAGCCAAAGATGTGTTAGAAGTTGTAAGAGATAAGATCGGACTCTGTCCCGATGCAAAAGGTAAAAGTAAACCTCTTTATTACATAATTACTTGATGACAACAACTCTTAGTGGCAGTGGCGTTGCGTGACCAAAATTAGGCGTGGCGCCTTTCAGCGTGGGCGCGTAGGCGAAGTTATCCGTGAGGCCCCCTTTTCCTGTGAAAAAATTTTGAGGAGCGTAAAAAAAGGTCCTCCCACATTTTTCCTTTTTTTTTTACACGTTGTCCAATTTGGCGTGGCCCCTGATTTACATAATCGGGCCTCCAAGACCGTCCGCATCTTTCATTTCGGTATTTTTCCTATATCACATTCCATACCTTCACAATGCCGCGAGGCCCCCCAAGTACGAAGCCGTAGGCGACCGCCTACGCCTAGCTACTCTACTGCTTAGTGGCAATAAGTGGAAATACCAATGACAGTTGCGATTACTATGATCATTATACCATTCAAATCTTAAAGACGTTAAATTAACTAACCAGAACTAACATTTTATAAAATTGCCACTAGAGTTCTTACCCTAAATTCTTAATTGTGTGTTACTACCATGTCATTACAAATAGTTAAACTTTCATAGACACTGATCTGTTATAGGATATGCAATATACGAAGTATTGGGCAATTCAGAACGCAGCTTGTCAGCTGATGAAAAAGTAGCGGATGTAATGGCTAAGTGGGAACGATATAGGGCAGCTTCGACAGCAAATCAGACAAACAATACAGGGACGGCAAAAAGTGCGGCCGCAACATCACTTTTTCCTGTTTAAAAACATCTCTTTATGGATAATTATATAAATTTAAACGATTCCGTCGAAAAGGAACTGTTGTACCACCAAGTACTGCATGATCTTAGGACAGATCGGTTTCCTATAACAGATAAGGAAGCGGTAAGTCACTAAAATAGTTATTTTTACATTTTTTGTTCAGGTGTTTTTCTCGTTTACAAAATAAATTAATAAGATAAGTATTTTCTTAGCATAATTTAGTTCATTGTTTGTTCCAGATGATGTTAACGGCCCTTCAAGCCCAACTAGAACTGGGCGACTTTGATGAAACCATCCACGATTATAGACCCATTGCCTGCCACTGTCTACCTGCCAGGATGGTTCCTACAGTACCACAAGATGGCGTGCAAATGCATCATCAGAGCCTAAGAGGGATGACGGCTTCCGAGGCCAAGCAAGCATTTTTGAATTTGATTCAGAGCTGGCCTTTACACAAAGCTACTATTTTCGATGTTATGGTAAGTTATTAACATATTTTAATATAAGCAATAATAGCATTTTGAATTACTTTATTAATGTTACAGGGGTATCAACAAGTTTAATGAATTATTTTAAATTTTTATACCAAAGTGATCTAAAAAACTCTCATTTGCTTTTTAAACACGTGCTTTGCCCAAATTTCTACACAACACAATTTTTTAGGTGTAAACGAATGTGATCAAGGCGTTTCCGTCAAATTATGGGGTTCAATAAAATTTTGTATTATTGTTTTTATCGATTAAAAACATTATTCTAAATAAATTTTCCTAATGACACTAAAATAAAAGGTAGTTTACTCTTGGGGACAAATCATGTTTTTTAAGTTTTTGCGAACCCTGTATACAAAATCAACATTTTTCTCTTCGTGAATCTTATTTTTTCACAACTAAAATTTTTTTATGAAGAATGACTTTTTTTCAAAAAATTCAATTTTTGGTCCATTTGTCCTTTTGTTAACCCCATCCGGGGACAGTCTGTATATGCGGTTTGGCCAATGATGTCGATATTTATAAACCAAAAATACAAGGGTTGGGGTATATGGTTAACTTAACTTAATTACAATAAAAACTGGTAATTTATTAAAGGGTAATTTTTATTTCACCAATTTTATTTATCTTTTTAGCAATCATTTACATCGAACTGGCCCCGAGTACTGTGGTTAGCTGTAGATCAGAAAGGCCTGCATCTTCTTGAACACAGATCGCGAAATACTCTATGTACCTACGATTACAATAGCATATTGTCTTATTCGCCGGCATTGCAGTGTTTAATGATTATCACAGGAAGTGACCATAAGCAAAGTAAAGTGATATTAACAACAGCTCAGGCTTTCCAAATTGCCACGTTAGTAAGAGAGTATATGGAAGTTTTACACGAAAATATGGTAAGTAGAAACTATTTTTGCATATTTTGAAGTTAGAAATATGCAAAAAAGCCAACGACTATTTATAAATGGCTTTTAAAAGTATTTGTAGGTTTAAAACTTTAATGTACCGACGTTGTACTAAATAAGGGTGATATATTTTTCCATAAAAAAAAAAGTTTAATATAACTTAACATGAGTTTTAATAATTAACAAAGGGTATACCGGAACAACGTTCTAACCGTCAAAAGTTTAGTTTTGAGAAAAACGAAAAAAACTCTTTTTATATTTTTCTTTCAATTAAAAACAAAACTACAACACTTGCTTTGCTTACTTATGGGTATTTTATTGTATTTAGAAATAAAACATCTTATTATGAACCTAAGAAGTTCTGAAGGTAAGAAAAAATCCTAAAACAACGCTTTATATACATGTCACTTACAACGTTTTTTACACGGAAAGAAGTCCCTTTCGACCTTGTTTTACGTTTAATAGGTCAAAGATATTTTATTGTGACGTGAAGAAAAAGTAAGTTTATTAAAAAAACATACTAAAGAGTATGGTTTTAAACAACCTTTAGGTTTTTATAAAAATTAACATTATTTAAGGGTATTAATTTTGTGAGGGCTTATTGCCTTCTAGGTGGGAATAATCGCCGACTGGGGGCTAAGCTTCCCCCAGCCCTTCCTTTTATCGAGCCCCTACTTTCGACTTAACTAGGACATTCGCCAACTCTAATAAAATATTGGAGACTTTTTTGCCAGGGCACATAGAATGTTGTTACGCGGATATAAAGATCGCCTTGATCTTCACAAGGACAAAATTGTAAGAGATTTGCATGAAACGGTGGGGGCTTATGCCTATGGGTATAAAGAACATTTTTTAATGGAAATCCAACTTTTGATCAGACTTGTACAAATATTGCTGCAAATCTACTGGCAATTCAAATTAAGAAGCAGCAGTATTGCAGTCGGGTCAATCAGCTGATAAAAATGGGTATCTAGATCGAAAGTGTCGAAAATATTAACAGAAATATACGATTTTGGGTTTGTGTCTCGGCTAGAAGCAAAAGCACTTTTGAAACAAGGCATTAAATTTCAGACAAAATATTAGGCATAATAGTCTAAAAACCTAAATAATACAAAGAGTAGTTACCAGCTAACGTTCCGCATAATTTTATTTAAAGTGGCAAAACGTAAGTTCTTGAATATTTACACTTAAACTGCAGGCATAACAAATAAGGCTTTGCACCTTTTGCTTCATGGCAGAATTGTTTACGGAATCTATGATGACACCACCAAAACACTTGGCACAAATTGTAGACTGTAGACTAATTCTTCTTGTATTTTTTATTGCATTTATTCAATAAATTATATATATTTTTGTAAAAGCACGATATTAACTGCCACAACAACAAGAAAAACTTGACTATGAATTGTCATGGACTCTTATACTAGTTCAAAATTATGCCGATGAGGGCTTTTTAACAACGTTGAGAGCTTAATTTTAATTATCAATTAACACGCAAACCCTATACTGGGTGTAAACAAATCTATTAGAAAAGCCAGAACACCTATAGTATAAGGCATATCAAAATGACACTTGGTATAGGTAAATGGTATGGAAGAAAAAGAGTTGGTCTTCCCAGTCACTTTCGGTTTTACCGGAATTGACCCAGATTTTAATTATTTTTTCTGGGTAGATCGTTGGTTTGTTGTTGTTATTTGTAAATAATAAATATATGGTGGCCACTTTTTTCCCCTTAACCGCAACCCTTTAGCAGGGGCGAGACTCACTCCTAAACTCTTAAATAGAAAGAGGGGTCTACTAATACTTTGTTTTGAAGGTCTCTCGATCCTGATTACAACTGCCAAGTTAGAAGTCTCTGCTATTATTTTCGTTTATATGACAGCTTGTCATATCAAATAATTTCTCTGGCAAGGGTGTAACTCACCCACAAAATGTTCCCATCTTCAGTGACGTACTAGCAAATTTGTTTATGGTTAGTTTTAAGTTAAACTTAAATATATCTTTCTTTTTTTGCAGATTGAAATGAGAAAGGTTGAACAGACCCGAAGTCGACCAGTAAGCGCTTTACACCCGCATGCGCCGTTAGTGCCCCCTCAGCCCAGCTAGAAGAGGGTTACTTTCGCGGATGACGTCATTGGGACTGACGGCTATTAATTTTTCAATAGCCGTTTTAACCTAATGGCAAATATTGCTTGGAAAAAATAAACCGATTTTTGATCTCATTATTTAAGATTTTTGTTATGATTTTTTATAACTCTTGATATTGGTGTCCCATTTTAATAAGTTTCATGATTTGAATACATTTTGATAAAAAAATAAAAAAATCTAAAAATTACCCCTGTTACCAATAAAGCTTACCTGATTTAAAATAAAATATAGTACTGACTTAAACTTTTAATTAAAGAACACTGCCAGAAATAACCATTGACAACTGCCATATTGTATATTGTACAATAATATATTCCTAAAAATTATTAACACTAATCAGGGAGGCAGATAGATGAAGGATTTTTATTTGGTTGTTATTTAAAATCAGGGTAATACCAAAATACTTTTAACAAAAAACCTATAAAGAGAAACACAAGTTTGTGCCCCGTGGTTTTTCCCTTAATTTTTTATTTTTAGGCCTCACATCTTGCATGACAAACGCAACTTGTTTAAAAAGATCTAAAATAATTAATTTTAATCAAGTATAGTGTGTCCACGGATGGACTTAACCATACCTTTTATTTTTTATTATTATTATTATTTTGAAAAAGTTATTCTTTATTACATTTTTTGCGTCATATAAAATATTGAAAACTGTAATAAAGGGTGATTAAAAATCGCAAAGTATTACTTTAAAAAATAAAAATCGTAAAAATATATTTTTAAAACTACATAATTATATAGTATAAAATTTACGCTTAATTTTCCCCAGTAATTATAAGCAATAAGAAAAATACCACTGATCTTTTTTTTATTACTTTTTCATGCTTTTTAATTTTAATTTCAAAATTAAACACTTATTTTATTGATAGTATCGGTAAGTATACTTACATCATCACTAAAATAAGTTTGTGTAATAAACATACTTTATTTAGTTGTTTTTTTTATCATGTAAAGGGTAAAGATATTGCTTATATAAATAGAGTTGGGACACCCTGTATGTTTCCGCTGATTTTAAAAAAAATGTACATCTTAAAGCGATTTTTATTAGGAGATTTAGCATTTCAGATAAAGTAAAAATTAAAAAAAAATACCTTTTCTTTTAGATACAAAGAAAAAGTACAGGTATTGTTAAGTCCATTCGTGGACACACTGTATATTATATGGCCTCATAATAACTCCTTAGATGGAGTGCAAGGCATAATTATGGGGTCTAATGGACATAAAATATAACGCACTACAATTACACCCATTGTGAGCACACCCTTTATAACAAGCTAATATTTTTGCTCCATCAAGGAAACGGTTAGTACTCTCCACATTTTAAAAACTTTATGTAAAAGTTATACCGTATATAAATTTAATTTTTACCAAGCAATATTTGTAGTCTTCTGCGAAATGTGATTTTAGTTGTTTAAGGCTGAAGTAATTTTAATATACCATATAGTTTTATTTTAAATAAATTATTACGAAACAAAAACATATTGATATGCATTATTTTCGTGAAATGTAAATCGTTTTTGTTACTTTATTACTTTTGACTTTTTTATTTTTGTTTTTATGATTATTTGATTTATTTTTCAATATCTATAGTTATCACTTTAAACGTTTTTAGAAGAAATAGACTTGGCGTTTATACGTATTTTAATACCATTAAGGCATCATAGTGTATTGCTTCAATTTTATTAATTTTTCATTAAAATCCGGCTTATAGATTTTCAAAGCAGAAACAGATTTTGTTAATTAACTAAAAATAAATATTTTTTGACATATCTTTCCCCAAAACTTGATCTGTCCCATAAAATGAAAATGGTAATTTTATGTCATTTCTCTTTTTAAATTATTTAAACCATTTTTTAAGTATTCTTTTAAGCTATACTAAGAAAAATACACAAGATGGTTGTCTCACACTTTAACACTTTTTTAAATACGATTAAAGCCACAAAATATGGCTATTATTAGTCCCCATTGAATTACCACTTAGATCATTAAATGTTCAGCTTTTTATCTTTCTATATATTTTAGCCCTGCATTTAGCATGGTTTATTAACATTAAATTTGTTTCAAGTTTGAAAATCTATGTGTAAAATATAAACATCATATTTGTAATGAAAATTAAAAATTAATTAAAAATATTAATAAAATGTGTTATACGCTCTAAAATTGTTGGCTCATAGACTACTCAAGTTTCAATAGAAATTGGAAACTTACCTAAAGCCTAGATTGTTTTAGTTTTAGAAGGATTACTTGCTAATTTTATAAGATACCAAATTTTAATAGAACCTAGTAGATTTTGTGATTTAAATTGCTGTTTCTTTCATCTCTAGTTAGTTTTGTCTGAGGAGTGGACCACAGAATAGTATTTTCGAAATGTTTTACACCTAGTTAGTCGGGATGACAGAATGGTTAACTAGAGATGAATCCATTAGCGTTACTCTTGTAAAATATTGTATTACGGTTGGGCTAGCCACTTACTTGTAAAGACTGAATAGCCAAATTACTCCGCAATAGAATCTATTACTGTAAAACTTTTTGGTTACTACATGTTTCTTAAAAATAGTACTCGGTAATAATAGTCTAAGATCAGAATAAAGAGCGACCTGCACCCATCTGCTTACCGAATAAAAAAACTATTTTATATTAAATATTATATTTAAACAAAGGTATTGCCATAGGGGTTGCCTAAAAAATTATGGGCAAGGCTATATTTCAATTTAAAAAATAAAATAAAATAATAATAACATCAACATTTTTGAAACACCCTGTATACTGACACTTTTATAAATAAAGCAAAGACAATGCATTAAAATTAATTTTTAAACACTTTAATTTAAATGTATGTTCTTCAATCTTGTGACTTGCTAATATAATGCTAATACTACTACTAAAATTAAATTTTAATTTATAAATCCAGCCTTAGATCTTATGTTATATAGGTTTTTTTACACCAAATAAAAAACTTTGTGATCAATAAGTTAGAATTTTTTTCAGGTAGTTTGTCCCAATATTCATTGCCAATATTTGGGTTTTATTTTTTTAGGTATGAAAGTTATTAGGTAAGGGTTGTTAAAATGCCACAAAATCTGATAATAAACTAATCTGAGATTAAACTTACTTAAATATTTTACCTACACTAATATTTATTTGGTAATGGTTTAGTATTATTTTATTAGGTAATTATCAGAACAATAGATTAGAAATATTTATACAGGTAATTATTAGAGAAGGTTTAAATGACTATTCCAATTGAAAAAAAAACTAAATATTTATCTTCGTCAATTTTTATTTATATCAATTTATTTTATTTATAAAGTATCATTCGTGATATTCTTTAGTTGAACAAAATATTGTATAATGACCCTCAGTATATAATTTAAGCTATAAAACTGAAGAATTGAAAAGACGATTTTTAATTATTCAACATCCTAAAACAACCATGGTACTTTTATTACCATTCCAATTAATTAGAAATTACACTAATTATTGTGCCTGTAATTATACTTACAATAATTATTCTGGCACAATAAAATATTTTATTATTATGATCACTATTCAGTTATATAAAATATAATATATTGTATGAGAGCCACCGACTACCGAGCTCAAGGAGTTTTATGGCTTAGCGGATTTGATAGAGCGATTTCACTATATTAAAATATTTAATATAAAATAGTTTATATCCGGTAGACAGATGTGTGCAGATCGCTTCCTATTAGGATCTTGTACTATGTGAAAAAATTCGAAGTAATGATTCATCGGGCAAGCTTAAAGTTGTATGAGAATGAGGAATAATTTATCAAATGTTAGTCACAAACCGATTTATACCAAAAAGTTTAACAAGTATAATCATAATAATTATAATAAACTGAAGTTAATCGATAATGGTAAAAAGAATTCAAATAGAATATAATAATGTTTGACCATATTAATATAATTATACAAATGTTAAATCAGACTAGTCAAATGTACATATTATTACTTACGATACAAAGTTTTATTATTGTACAGATGTTATATTGTGTACGCACATTGTTTTTTTATTGTAAAACTTCTTTTTGTGAGGTTTTTTAGATGATTTGTGATAATAGTATTTTTATTAGCACTCTTAATAGCAGATATTTTTATTAAAATTTTAGGTTCTTGCATTGATCACTGAGGTTTTGTAAGTATCAAAGATTCACTTCACTTATGTAAATAAATACAAATATTACTATTATTTGTATGTATTATTAATTATTTACACATAATTATTTTAAAACTATGTACAAAATCCTAATTAAAAAGATATATTAAACTTTGACTAAATAGACTTTAATATGACTTTTTATTTTTAATAAATTGGTCAATTTTAGCAATCTTTGACTAAATTTCAAAAATATCAGTGAATAATACATGCCTATTTTTTACCAAAGAAATAAAAAAACAATCGTAAAATAAAAATTCTCAATTAAGTGTGTTTGTAGAAAGCCTTTTTGTATTTATGCTTTTAACATTTTACTTTTTAATTGCTTTTTTAAAATTATATTTGCCTTGTGTCGACCTATTTATACTTATACATTTATTATATATAAAAATAAAAAAGATAAAATCTAGAACTTGTCTATTTATACTCGTCAGGTGGTTTCTTGAAATTAAAACTATATGCTTCCCCTCCAAAAGACTGTCATGTTAGGACCCCATATAAAGAACACAGAATCTAATGGAACCCTATTGTATTGAATTATTTTATTGTGTAAACATTGTTCATTAAGTTTTTTTCTAACGTACTTTTAAATAATGGATATATAGAAAACTACTAAAGCTGGCTACTATAGAATTGGAATTAAAAAAATATATTTAATTTCAATTTTCTGAAAAATTCGGAAATGTTAAAATACACTAAACTGTCTTAATTCTTTTAGAAGATACTAACTATAATTACAACTGTGATACCATCTTTTAGTTTGACTTTAATTATGCAAACTATTGCTTAATAAATTTGTTCTTAAGAAGCAACTGTGATTCTAAAGTCATGTGAAACAGAAGAGAAAAGGCACAGAAAAATAAATTTAGAAAAAAGTAATTGCTTAAAAATCCCTTTTATACCATTTATTCTTAAATCATTATCATTATCATTACATAATTATTTAAGCCAAGTTTAAAAGTTTTACAAATCAAAAACCTTTATTTACCAGCAAACTCCTCTAAATACTTACTAGATAACACGATATCAACATAAGCGACCTTTTCGATTTCTTCAAAAGTTTGTGACAAAAATGGGAGTTTTAATTTTTATCTTCAATTTGTTTTTTTTTTACTATGTTTCATATCTCTTAAAAAACTATAGACATTTTGTTTCAGCAGTTTTTTAGTAACTAAAATGTCTTAAATGGATTCGAGGCACCGACGCTGACAGTTGGATTCTCCAAGTTTAAAATAAAGAATTTTGTGAACATAAAATTATATGCTATATCCCCACCCAATGACTATGCTATATCCCTACCCAAACGACTATGCCGTGTCATTTACAATATAAAACAACACATTTTTATATGAAATCCGATGTTGTTTTTTTCCATGTTTTGTCATAAGCTACTAAATTTGGCTAGTCTAAAATTTTTCTTTATAATTTTATGATTAATTTGAAAACTTTTTATTACTTTTAGAGGATACTGACTACCATTATAACAATGATAACCTTTAATTTTAACTATGCAGAAATATTACTAACAAAATTTGCTCTAAGGAGCAGTTGTGATTTTAAAGCTATTGAAACATGGAGGTAAAGAAAAATAATTAATAAAAAGTATTAAAACATATATTAACAAAAAAAAAATGTCTTTTATACAATCTATACAAAATAAAAAGTATCTCTTATATTTATGAGTCAAGTTTAAGAGTTTTACAAAAAATCTTTATTTACCAACAAACTCCTCTAAATACTTACTAAATAACACAGTATCAACACAAGCAGCCTTTTCAATTTCCTCAAAAGTGGGTGATAAAAAGGTAGTTTTGATTTTTTACTTCGTTTTAACTTTTTTCTCTTTTCACTATGTTTCATATCCCTAATATCTAATATAGACATAGGTTTGACCAGTTTTTCAGTAACCAAAATGTCATCAATGGATTCGAGGCACCGACGCTGCCAGTTGTATTCTCCAAGTTTAAGGTAAAGAATTTTGTGAGCGTAATTCTTATTTGTTACTTGGCAGAGTAAAATTTTATTGCATACTAATCTATTGAACTTAGATACCAAATCTGATGACCATGATGTGGAATTCAGTGGGCCCATGCCTTAAAAAAATACTGTAAATATATTTAAAGAAAAAGATTCATGGTTGCATTTTAATATACATATGTTAACAATACTTTCTTTCTTTTTTGTCATTTTTAGTATCTGTTTTCAATTGTTTTTTAATTCTTTATCAAAGAAATAAAGTACTTTTTAGACATTGAAAAAAAGTTAAGTTTTACTTCTAGCTAAAATGAAAGTTAGCATATTAAAACAGTAAATAGAAAATTATTTGGTGAAAGATTTCTTGCTCAAACTACTTGAAAAAATATTGGGAATTGTTAAAGAAAACTGCTGCATTAAAAAAAAACTCTGCACCTTAAATACCATAAAAATCAGTGTGCGAAAACAAATTCCGTTTAATTTTTAATAATTATAACTAAGAATCCTATAATTAAAAATATTAAGTAAAATTTTTTTCTCATGAATTTCTAACAAAAGAATAATATTGTTCCGAATCACCTCATATATAAAAACACCTCTTCGTCGAATTGCAACACTGTGCTCCTTAATTTGAATTCCCAATACCTTATATTAACAATCGAACGTAACTATGGTTACAATAACGGCAAATTGAATCTATACTAACTGCTCCAAGCTTTTCCATCGCCCTTTTATAGTATGGTGGAAGAGTGAAGAATGATCTAGAATTTTGGAGAAACATCGCGAAAATTCCATAGTACAGGATTGATAAAAGTTCTCAATGGATAATTCAGGCGTTTTCAGAAACCTTCGAAAGTGATAAAAGAACTTGGAAATTTAAGGTAAATTATTTAAATAAATTAACAAACTAAATTAAATGATCCTAACTCTCTAAAATTCTCTAACCTAAACACATTTTTGAAAGTCTGTAACAATATCATTGAAAGATGTATGGAATTCTAAAGATGATAATTACTTTTAATTTTCCTTACAATTATTATTAAATCATTTTATTTTCACAAATTATGTTATTTTACTTAAATTGAAATTACCTGATAAAGTTGCCCTAATAGCAAATTGTGGCACAGTATACAACTTGGTGGTCATGAAATAAATATCTTCAACGGAAACTTTGGCCATAAATCCAAAATCAATCAAGAACACATAGGCCCAACCTTGATTTTTAATTATTTCTGGTACATTTTCTAGTACGGCCCTATAAAAGGCTCCTTCTGTAAAGGCAATACAGTACATGTTTAATTTAAAAGATTTTTGTGGGATTTTGTAATGTAATTTGTATTTAGAATAAAAGTGATGCAAGTACTTGTGTAATGCATCAACTTCACTTTCCTTGGAAACCACCCAAAAGTGAGAGGGATCATAGCTGTGGCTTATTCTCATTCTATACATTGCATTAATCTTCCAATTTTCTAGGTCAAAATATGATCTGATTTGGAACATTCTTCCATCAACATGTTTTTGGAAATAATTCCAATCTGCTATAACATGAGTAGGTGGTTTGTCTTCAGTTTTAATGTCTACTTCCTGATTCATTTTGAATTGCTTTTATTCCAAATATTCTATTTTAATATGTTAACTAAAATAAGACCATGTATACAATTATTTGGTAATTGTCTAGAAACTTGCGCCAACTCTTTTTGACCAAATTTGGTATACAGAGGTGTTTCGGGGTGCTAGCTGATCATGAATCTGAAAGATTTTTTTCCGAAACGTTTGGTTCCTGAGATATCCATCATCAAAGTTGAAAATCAAACTAACTCAATTTTTACATTCTTTGTCCTTCTTTTTGCTCACAATTCTTGATTCTAAACTAAAGTGGCTTACAATATTTGATTTTATCCTTTTTTTGCAATAATTTGCATAGCTTCACTTTTTAAACGCAGCAGATTATGGTGGATGTGCCGGAGTAGTGTATGCATGGCTTGCTGAGTTTTTAGAGGAAACTTTGCAATTTATTTTATAAAATTTAATGTTATGATTTCAAATTTTCAAATTTTTAAAATATTCTTTATTGTCCTAAGAAAATAGTTCTTGTTGAAAAAGAAAAAAAAATATAATAATTAAAATATTTACAAGTAAAACACACAAAAACACATAATTCATAAACTTTTAAGAATCACACAAAAAAAAAATATTCTAAATACATACAAAAAAAAAATATATACAAAAATACACAAACACTTTAAAATTCAAAACTGTCAGAAAAATATTCACTTACATCATAATAAATCTTGCCCAACAGTAGGTTTTTAAGTTGGTTCCTAAATTTTTATAATTTGGTAGAGATTTAATGTACAAAGGTAAGTGATTGAACATTTTTTGGAATTGTACAGAAGAGAATTGCGCACCAATGTACTATATAACTAATTGTGGCCACTTTAGCTTTAACTCAAGAATTGTATGCAAAAAGAAAGGGAAATATAGTGAAAATAGGAATAGTTTGATTTTTACCTTTGATGATCAGGGCCGCCAAATACAAGTCAAAGTTGCGGGTCACTCTTAAAAAAGTTAAAGACCAAAAAAAAGGCCTTACTTGCTGCAAAGTTGTACTTGTAAATAAATGAATAAATAAATAAATAGATCTTTATTCAAAAGTTTAAAAATTACACTTCTGAAAAGGCAAAGTTCATCCCATTCTTTCGTATGAGTTAATCTAGCACTTAACCCTCGACTTAACCTGATGGACAAGTAAACTGATACACCCGAAAAAACTGCAGATCAAGAATAAATAAGTAATACAGTAAACTTCTTTTAAAAAATAACCCTTAAAAAAGTTGAAGACCAAAAAAATCCTCACTTAAAAAAAAACACTTATATGTGATATTTATCACATTACTTTTACGTTTTTTATCCCGCGCGGGCACCCCATTCAGTCAATGCCCCCCAATCACTCCGGGCCCCGGTAATTTGTACCGCCTTCAACGCTCTCTCTTTAGGCCCGTTGATGATGAATATCTTGAGAACAAAACGATTACGAAAAAAATAATTCTTTCAGATTTGTGATTAGTGCCTCAAAAAACCTCTGTATACAAAATTTCGTCTAAACAGGACTTGCTGCAACTTTCCAGAGAATAACCAATTATTTTAATTAGTGTAACTACCTAGATAAGTTGGGAATTTAAGAAACTGGATCAAATACTAAAAACTATTTTCAATGGTTTAAAATTTTTTAGATATTAAAAAAAAACACTGAAATTCTTTACGACTAGTTTAATTATTTACTAGATTTAAAATACAGTAATATTTTTATGAGGATCTTTCTTACCGATTACCATAGAAGACCATTATAGTCACAAAAGACACAAATATTTAGAGTTTAGAGTTGTATTTACGAAAATATTTCTGAAAAATAATACGAAGTGACTAGGGGCACGTTGATGTGCCGCGATTATACTTCTACCGGGCACGTGTATGACGTCACTCATACAACGTGTTCCAGGCACGCGATATTTTTGATGATTTTGTTATTTGTGGTTAGGTAGTCACTTCAAGCATATTTCTTCAACTTCGAAATGGTGACAATTTTAAATTGACAAGTTTGGTACTTTGGCAGGCTCTAAAATCTAAACTACAGTAAAAGCACAGGGATGTGTAATTGGATTGGTTTGAAAGGCTACAGACGGTCATGCAAAACTGTCACCTTTGGGGGATGAGGTGTCATGGTTAGTTCTGGGTTCTGGTTAGGTAAATCATTTTTGTTTTAATACCTTAATAAAGCAAATTTAAAAAAATAGATTTAACTAACCAGAACTTACCATGACCCCCAATGACACTGAATGACAGTTTTGCATAACCGTGTGAAGGGTTCAAACCAATCAAATTACACGTCCCTGTGCTTTTTACTGTAGTCTATAAAATCTGGATCAGATCAGGGGAAATGGTTTGCACTGTCCTGTTCAAAAGCTATTAGACGGTACTTACTAATGGTACTAGCGGTGGTCCTGAAATTGGTACTATTATTTTGAGTACCAACTATTGCAAGTACCATCTGCTAGGTCTGCGGGCACGGTCTGGGAAATATAATAAGATAGATAGTGCAACATTTGTCCTCATTTCTCAGGCTCTAGGTTTTAAAAGCTTGTCAAAAGTACCAAACTAATCAATTTTTAATTGTTAATATTTTGAAAACAGCTGATGAGGGTATAGGATATTTTACTTGAAAAATATCTAAAATTATCCGTAGAAAACAAAAATGGGATATGATGTGTTCCATTTAAAAAACTGCTTGTCATGAAATATCAAGTTCAGTATTGTCTTTTGTCTGTTTTGCTACATAATTCTGATGATTAGCATAAAACGAGACAACTGAATTTACATTTAATTACACTTACCTTCTAACTGCAACCCGAGAAGATACCGATGGATCGAAATCTATGAGAAAACCATGTTTTAGACAAAATACTTTAATTTTTGAAGCAATAAATCTTTGTTTTATTCTGTTTTCCAGTTTTAATGTTTTATGATTCATACAGGGTGTCCCGAAATTACGCGTCAGGATTTCTGTGGGCGATTCTGCACGAAAAATTAATGCAACAAACTTCTATAAATTTTTTTCGAAAACTAAAAATTAACGGATATACAGGATGTTGAAGAAAAATTTTTTTTGTTATTATTTCTAATAACTTTTTTCTAGTGTTAGTATACTGTATTTCGCCAAATTTTGCATATATACTCACTATCACTAGTGACTCTTTTTATTTGCCCTATTAATTTGATATGGCCTAAACTGTCCTTCACTTTAGAAAAATGCCTTAGAATTTTTTGTTTCAATCATTTTATAAATTTGGATATAAAATTAATAACATTAACACAAAAATTGTATAGAGTTTGTTTCATTAATTTTTCGTGCAGAATTGCCCAACAAAATCCTGACGCATAATTTCCGGACACCCTGTATTGTTCATATTTTTTGAGATCATTTTTGAGGATTTTACTTTAAATTTAAATGTGTAGAAAAATCTTATATTTAATCAATTATAAAGAATTAGTAGTATATCTAGTTTTGTTTGTTTTAATTAAAATAATCAAATTTGTATATTAACGTCAGAAGTGAATGAGACACTGAGCAAATTATTTTTGTTAGGTAGGTAAACCTACAACTATAAAATTAATTTTATCATACCATGTTCAAAATAAGATTTATATTTATTTATTTATAATAAAATAGCTTTGCTTCTGGTTTTATGAATAATAAAACATTGCTTGCTGATAGCTGCTAATCAACAGGCACCTATCATAGATCTAATGGCACGTTCAGTTGATAAAATCGCATACGTCAACGTGCACCTATTTTAGTAGTAAATAATTAAGGGCACGCTCAGATAGTGACGTCATACACGTGCCCGGTAAAAAATAATCGCGGCACATCAACGTGCCCCTAGTCACTGCGAAAAGAATAAGAGTAGGTTAGAATATAAAAGGCTACTGACTGTTATTGGTCCTGTTGCGCAATGATTAGCCAGCGCTCTCTCCCTTTGGGACTATGCTTTTCAGGACTTCGTCGGTGGTAAATCTGGATAGTCGAGCTTTATCACTCTCAGAAATTCCGGTTCGAATATTTACTTTTATTCTATGCAAAAAATTATCGATGCGATGCATAAATTGTAGCTGTCAAACCAAGAACTGCTACTGGTATTGCGCACAACCGGTCACTGTCACCACTGACGATTTCCGCAGGTTCGCCCAACGTCGTCGACCATACGAAGGCACCATGTGATTGGATACCAAAACGTAAAAACATCAGGTTCTAGGAATCTTTGCTCACAGCGCTTAGCATTAGAAAAAGAAACAATTTGGCGTGAATCTTTTCTCAATCCCCAAGGGTACAGAAACGCCTGTACGACTCCTCCGGTCGCCTTCCTGGAAAAGCTTTGTAGCTTTTTACGAAAAACGTAAGCGCACTACTCGGAGACCGCGGAAAGAATGAATAACTTCTATATAAATATTCTCTACTTAGCGCTAAAGATCCTCTTAAAACAGTTGGTGGAAATGGGCAGCAGTAAGAAATGATTTTTGTCGATTTTTCACGTTGATGTAGCTTGCTTGCTTGTTTATGGCTTTCATGCTATTGAATCGCCAGTAGATGTAGCTATCAAGACCAATATTTAAAACCACAACTATTATTTACGACAACCTAACATTGTAATCACAAATTAGAAATGCAAATCTAGGCACTAGGCAGTAAATTGCACTCCGACTATACAGATAAGTATAAAGCCGGCTGTCCATGAGAATGGTTTTCCGCTCGAGGATGATAATTCAGCGTTGTGATTGGTTACTGCAAATTTAAAATGCTTTTCCCGCCAATCCCAACGCTGAAGTATCATCCGCGAGCGAAAACCGATGAAATTATTATGTTTTTATGTTTTCGCTTGGAGTCCAAGCGTGGTTCAGAAAATAGGGCTATAAAGTGACCCTCTGGTGCTCTAGATCGTGTAGTTAAGTAAGGATGGGTCGTGAAAAACTCCGAGCGTTTATTTTTGAGAGCATCGGGGGAACATTTTTTGGGAGCTTATTTTATTTCTCCCAGGGCATTCCCTGACCTCAAAAATTACGTTGTTTATGTCAGTAATGTGAGCGCTAGTTTGGCAGCATCGTCTATAAATCATTTAAAAAATAAATATTTAAGTTTAATCATTGTTGTTATGAGTCTCTGATGCCATAAAGTATTGAAATTTGTTTACTCATAAGTGTAGGAAGGTACTTCTATTTAGTATTATTTTACAACATTATTTTTTTTAAATATAGAAAAATTGAGTTTGCTCCGGGAGCAATAAAGTTTACTCCGGAAGCAAGCGAATGCTCCCGGAGGAAACCCGGCGGAAAACCGCTCTCATGGACAGCCGGCTTAACCCAATTTGTGCAAATTTAAAATGCTTTTCCCGCCAATCACAACGCTGAATTACCATCCGCGAGCGGAAAACCGCTCTCAGTATTTTTATTTGCTAAATATAAAGAAAATACAAAAATTTTACACAGTCAGTGGCGTACCGTTTTTTTGTTGAAAATATTCCTTCAGTTGCCTCTCAAGACGCCACAGGACTTATTAAATGTAATTAAGTTAGTGATAATTTACCCCCTTTATGTCATTATTGATATTGCCAAATTAAAGCAAAATTGGGTAAAGAATAGTTACGATATATAAAAACATAGACTTTTTTTTTGAAATTTTAACACTCTGTATCTCAAAAGTTAAGAGGTTTAGGACATATATTTATATGAACGATGAGAGCGGTTTTCCGCTTGCGGATGATAATTCAGCGTTGTGATTGGCGAGAAAAGCATTTTAATTATATTTCAGCGCCTCGTCCGTAGATATCACTAAGGTAGTATCGCCTTTCGCGGGTTAGTAGCCACAATATTGAAAGGAAGAACGAAATTGTTACTAACTTCTCCTTTCCGGTCATCTGTCATTCTCGTTTTTTGTGCGGTGATGTAGCCACGAAATTATTTTTCAGGTCCTTAAATATATTTATAAATATATATTTTTTACTTTTAGGTGAAGATGGGAAGATCCAGAAAGAGGTCTAGATCCAGATCTAGATCCAAATCTAGTAGTTCTTCGATTTTATCTAAAAGAATAAAGAAACTGGAAAAAATTATCTTTAGTAATCCAAAGCGGCGTAGAAACCGTTCAAGGTCAAAAGAAAGATCTAGGATTTTGCAGACAAGCAGTCTGTCAAAAAGAAATCCCTCTGGAGCACGCAGCCCGGAGTTATTTTCAGAGACGTGCAGTCCTGATTCAGTTTCTGAAACAAGCAGTTTTAGAGACTCTAAAAATAGCAATAGCAGAGAGAAAAACGTCTAGAGTCGTGCAGCTCAGACTCAAGGTCCGATAGTTCTGCAGCTAGCTTACACACAGGACGGGGCCGTAGGGACAGACAGGTAGAGGTATTAGTACATAATTCAGGCATTTCTCAAGAGAGAGAACCAACTTTACAAATTAACCTGGATGATGAAACTCTTAAATCCTTAGGAGAAGATCCAGCTGATAGTAAAGTTGATCCCATTACTCTGCACCCGGCCATTAGTGCAAGATGGTCGCACATATTGAGCAAAGGTTTGGAAAGGGAGGTTAACAAAGTGCTAATAGATAAGTACCCAACACCAAAAAATTGCGACTTTATTAAAGCTCCTATTCTAAATGCAGAAATATCTTTATTACTTAACGATGCCAATAAGAAAAAAGAAACAAGACTAGAAACTACCCAAAATTATTTAGGTGCGGGTCTTACAGCTATAGGCTCAGCGCTTAATATTATTCTGGAGGATAAGCAATCCTCTCAGAGAGAAAACTTGTTAAACCTGTTGGGGGATGCAGGAAGAATTCTTTCTAACGTCCATTTCCTGTTAACGTTGGATCGTAGATCCAGCATTTACCCCCAATTATCAAAGACAGCTAAAGATGTTGCATACAGTAACCCTAGAGATACATTCTTATTAGGCCAAGACTTTGGGGATAAACATAAAAACATTAAAATGATAGAAAAATCCGGAGAAGAATTAAAACAAAAACCTGTGGCACAGGTAAGCAAAGCCAAAGAACAAACATCCTATAAAAGGCCATTTATTCACTCCCCATCTAAGGTTTCTTTAAACAGGAAAGGCCCGTCTCGATACAAGAGGGACTCGAGACAAATAGGGCCACCTCACCAGATGGGAAAAAGGGAGAGGGAGACGTACAAGAGAAGGGATCAGAGGTACTAAAGGTAAGTAGTACGGCTGGTCGTATCAAAATATTTGTTCATAGATGGAAATCAATTACTAAAAACAAGATCCTATTAAATTGGGTACAAGGATATGAGCTGCCTTTTAAGGAAAAGTTTATGGTAGCAAGGGCTAATCTTAAATGCCATTCTGTAGTGCATACAGAAGAAATTGACCTATGCATAACAAAGTTAATTGAACAAGGAGTGATTCATAAAGTTGAGGATTCAACTGATCAGTATTTATCTCCATTTTTTATCTTATCCAAGCCAAATAAGAATCCCAGATTTATACTAAACCTTAAATGTCTTAATTCCCATTTAAAAGATATGCACTTTAAAATGGAAGATTATAGAACTGCTTCTAAACTTATAGAAGCTGGTAGTTTCATGACAAAAATTGATCTAAAAAATGCTTATTATAGTGTACCAGTCAAAGAGACACATAGAAAATTTTTAAGGTTTCATTATAATTTTACTTACGAATATACCTGTTTGCCCTTTGGCCTCTCTTCTGCACCATATGTTTTTACTAAATTAACCAAGCCAGTGGTATCTTGGTTAAGAAATAAGGGCATAATTTGTGTTCTTTATCTAGATGATTTTTTAATCATTAATCAAGACTACAATGTTTGTATAGAACATACCAATATTACTTTGCATTTATTAGAATCATTAGGTTTCATCGTAAACTATGAAAAAAGTAAACTTTTACCATCAAGACAGTGTGTCTATTTAGGGTTCATTTTTAATAGTGTAGATATGTCAATATCTTTAACTAACGATAAAAGAGTAAAATTAATTAAGTTCATTAATTTACTTTTGGTTGCAGAAAGCTGTTCTATTAGGTACTTTGCAAAGTTTATTGGTTTGTTAATATCTTCATGTCCCGCAGTTAAATATGGTTGGCTGTATACCAAAGTATTTGAACATGAAAAACCATTTCTCTTTTAAAACTTCACACAATTATAAAGCTAAAATGCAGTTATCGTATAACATTAAACAAGATCTGTTGTGGTGGAAAAATGCTATTCCTCACGCAAGTAATAAAATAAAGCAAGATTTCTTTGACTTAGAAATGTTTAGTGATTCTTCGCTGACTGGTTGGGAGCTTCATGTGAAGGTAAGTGTAATTTAAATGTAAATTCAGTTGTCTCGTTTTATGCTAATCATCAGGAATTATGTAGCAAAACAGACAAAAGACAATACTGAACTTGATATTTCATGACAAGCAGTTTTTTAAATGGAACACATCATATCCCATTTTTGTTTTCTACGGATAATTTTAGATATTTTTCAAGTAAAATATCCTATACCCCTCATCAGCTGTTTTCAAAATATTAACAATTAAAAATTGATTAGTTTGGTACTTTTGACAAGCTTTTAAAACCTAGAGCCTGAGAAATGAGGACAAATGTTGCACTATCTATCTTATTATATTTCCCTGACCGTGCCCGCAGACCTAGCAGATGGTACTTGCAATAGTTGGTACTCAAAATAATAGTACCAATTTCAGGACCACCGCTAGTACCATTAGTAAGTACCGTCTAATAGCTTTTGAACAGGACAGTGCAAACCATTTCCCCTGACCTAATCCAGATTTTATAGACTACAGTAAAAAGCACAGGGACGTGTAATTTGATTGGTTTGAACCCTTCACACGGTTATGCAAAACTGTCATTCAGTGTCATTGGGGGATCATGGTAAGTTCTGGTTAGTTAAATCTATTTTTTTAAATTTGCTTTATTAAGGTATTAAAACAAAAATGATTTACCTAACCAGAACTAACCATGACACCTCATCCCCCAAAGGTGACAGTTTTGCATGACCGTCTGTAGCCTTTCAAACCAATCCAATTACACATCCCTGTGCTTTTTACTGTAGTTTGGATTTTAAAGCCTGCCAAAGTACCAAACTTGTCAATTTAAAATTGTCACCATTTCGAAGTTGAAGAAATATGCTTGAAGTGACTACCTAACCACAAATAACAAAATCATCAAAAATATCGCGTGCCTGGAACACGTTGTATGAGTGACGTCATACACGTGCCCGGTAGAAGTATAATCGCGGCACATCAACGTGCCCCTAGTCACTTCGTTTGTGATTTTAAGTATATTTTAAGGTTATGTTATGTTCACGGCATGTTTGAAGTTGTTGAAAATATTAAAATAATTAATGGCGAAGCCTAGATTGCCTAATTGGCCTTAATTTTTTGATTTTTCTATGTAAGTACCCGCCTAATTTAAATATATTATATCAAATTATTTATTTTTTTTTATGTCGTACATTTGAAATAGTACACGTTACAATAGCTACGTTAGCAAAAAACGTTTTAATAAGTAAATAGTAATAACTATTGTATTGTATTGTATGGTACTACAGTCTGAACCTACAGAAAAACTGTACTGAATATACTAGTAATATTCTTTCAAAATAATTTACTCTGGAAAAAGATACGGTAATTTTCTAGAAACCTGCGGCAACTCCGATTTTGACGAAATTTGGTATACAGGGTTTTTTGGGGCGCTGATCACGAATCTGAAAGAATTTTTGGCGGAAAGGTTTCGTTCTTGAGATACTCACTATCAGACTTGAAATTTAAACTAATCCTATTTTTACAATATTCCCCTTCTTTTTGCACACAATTCTTGATTTTAAGCAAAAGTGGCACACAGTATTTGATTTTCACCTTTTAAAACCCTGTTTTTACGTATTTTACATTATTTTGCAATAAATTGCATAGATATACTTTGACTTATTTTAATCCCAGTGGGCCATGAAGCCCTATGTGTATGTATGGTTGCCGCATTATCAAAGAAAAGCAACGCAATTTAATACAAAAATAATGTAAAAACGTAAGAAAACGGGGTTTTAAAAGGTGAAAATCAAATATTGTGTGCCACTTTAGCTTTAAATCAAGAATTGTGTGCAAAATAAGGGGGAATATAGTGAAAATAAGCTTAGTTCAAATTTGGCTTTGATGATGAATATCTCGAGAACCAAACGTTTCCGCCAATCTTTCAGATTCGTGATCAGCGCACCAAAAACCCCCGTATACCAAATTTCGTCAAAATCAGAGTTGCCGCAGGTTTCTAGAAAATTACCAAAGATACTCTTGGTCTTTTTACTTCTTTATCATCACTATTAAAACTTACTTAAACATGTCTTAAACATAAATTATATTATTTTTTTTATAAATTACCCAAGGCAAAAACAGATACACCAATAGTAAACCCATTCTTTAACTTCGGGTTTACACTTGAGTTAAGAAAGCTATTGGTAAACTAAAACTTCTTAAGTAAGGCGGGCATTATGAAACAGTATACAGAATCAGCTAAATAACATAACACATAGGCAATGTAAAGAAAAGAGACAATCTAACGTGAATACCTGCATGTAAACACATCTGATTGGATTAGTCACATACATTCTTTTTTGTTGCTTTATTCGACGATATCCCAGTACCTACCTGCTTAACCAGTATAACTATTGGTCTCTTCTTAGCCTATTTGTTACCATATATTGTGAAAATAGACCTAAAAAGCAGCTGCTATTCAGTTTGGAGCCCTACCTTAGCTGTGGTATGACACTGGAAAGTGAGATTGGAGAATAGACCACGCGTTATCTTCTCTTTGAATAAGTTGAAAACCAGTTGTATGATTGCCTAATACATAGTTTAAATTTTTGAGAAAAAAAACATGTTTTCTTACAGGATTTTTGTATTTGTTTTAGCTGCCCAATGTGTTTGTGATAGCCTCTCTAGTGCAGTGAGAAAAGAACATATCTTTGTATCTACTCAAATTCAGAAACAGTTAAAAAGAAGTTTGGACACTATTAGGGTGAGTATATTTTAAAAAACACCACTTTAACACCAGCATATACCAAATTTTATAATTTATGGATAACCACAAATACTTGGTATATTACTTTGAATAATTAAAGAGTGTATTTTTAAGTTCAAAATTAAACTTGTAAAAATTGTACTGTCAATATTAATTGCCTCATTTGACTTTAGGTAAAAAGAAAAGATGTTATTAGCCGAAGCGACTATCAAGGGTTTTTGCTGAACCCTAGAGCGGACTTGGCCATTTTAAAGTTAGCGGACTCCGAGAAATTCGGTTACCCTGTTTGTGTAGACTGGGCCGATTTAAATTTCCTGTTAGAGGTATGTGTTTTAGTTAATTTTAATAAGCAATAGGCTGAGCCAATAAAAAAAAAACAACGAAGATTGGCATATGAAAAGGAGGTCCTATTTATACAGGTTGTCTTTAAAAGTTGCGGACAAAATACTGCCACAAATTCCTGAGGCTAAAATATGAAGATATAACCGAACTTATCTTAGTCCAAAAGTGGATGATTTCGAAGATACAGGGTGTTAAAAGTTCATCAGTTTTTAATTTTTAGAAATATTTTTGTTAATATTAGATGTATTGTCCGGATGTTTGGCTAAAGGGGGTTTTGGGGGTATAAAATTAAAATCTGCTTTCATTTTTATTGTATGATTTAGAGGGTGCTACCTGAGGTATTTTGCAGGCATTTAAAACTGAGTATTTTTAATCACTTTGTATTTAATTTTTAAATAAAAATTCTTATTTTTCAACATATTTTACCTTGGGAATTTAAAAATCATCTTTCTCTAAGGCCAGGTCTCATCTACACATGTGTTTTAGAATAAGATGCTGATATTCAAGAGTGTGAATTCTTAGGTGATATTAAAAAGGAAAGTTGTGATAAACAGTTAAAAACAACCTATTTTTTAAAATTTACCACCCTGTATCTCAAAAGCTAAGCCATTTAGAACATAGGTTTATTAAAACTTTTCTCTTTAAAATCATCTAAGAATTCACAGTTTAAAAAATTAGCATCTAATTCTGAAACACCCTGTATACCCAGGGCCGTATTAACTGTATGAGGCGCCCTAGGCTAGAATTCCCAAAGCGCCTATTTTCTACACAAAAATTTTTGAAGAGCAAAAAAAAAAAAAATTCCAATCCAGATATCTTAAAAATGCCTGTTCAAATCAACTCTTACCCTGTACACCTATCTTGGGTAAATTATGTTAAAGAATAAGAATATTTAGAAAAAAGTTTAATAGAGAGTTGCTCAAAAAGTTATTTCAAATTTTATTTGTGCAAGATACTGCAGTAAAACACTCTAGAGTTTGCAATAAAATTAATAGCAGATTCTATTTTTTCATCCCTGAAAATTCCCTCTAGTCGAATATTGTGATCATGCACCTATTAGTAACAAAATTACTTATAAGAAACTAAAAGCAGTTTTAACTTTTGACACCATGAAACAACGAAATCTTTCACTTTTGATACGAGGTAAGTGGGGTTAAATTGTCATATTATAGCCTCAGGAATTTGTGGTAGCATTTTTTCCGCACTTTTCAGGAGACACTGTATATTGATTGGTAATCTAAGGCAAGGCGCGGACTAAAATAACCAGAGAGTGATGTGGCGGCTTGGTGGTGAGCTAGTGGAAGGTGAAATCTTTAAATCTCTAGAAAATTAAGCATTTTGGAGGCTAGTGGTACCCAACTGAGTCCACACACTTGCCAAACACCATTCCACCGTCACTCTACTTTAATGTGTGCTTCTGCATTTATTTACGCAGGTTTTAGAGATTCTACTTGGCACTGACTCACCATCTGGCCGCCACGTCCCTTGCTTACCATTTCAGTGCGTCCACAATGTATAAATTACTTTTATAACATTACCCATCAATCTTTTTTAAGGGAAAGAAAAGTGGAATCATTTCGCTGTGGAATTCCCAAATAAAATCACTGGATACATCATTTTTGGACCACGATTCCTGCACCTTATCAATATCTGAAGAATTCAGCAGTATTTTGGATCATGACAAAAACTGTTTTGAAGTCCCAGGTAACTTAAAAAAATATCTTTAGGGCTAAGTATTTTCATTAATTATCTCTTTGTTTAATCCCTACCTGCTAGTGTTTCACACATTTTTTCATTAAATACTCAATTGAAACTATTGAGCTTGTACTACGGTATTTTTTTATATCTAGGTTGGTTTGACTTTACATACTAAGTGTTTTGGCCACGGAACTACTTATTTTACTCTTATGATATTTTAATTTTAATACGTTTTGTACTTTTAAGTGCCTATTTGCAAATAAATGTTACCTAAATAAATAAATAATGTGTTCTCTTTTGGTAAGGGAGGGGGGGCTGGACCTCGGCAGATCCATTTTTTTTTTAATTTATTACAATAAAGTTTATTTAATTTTTTTTCTATAAAAGTTTTAAAATACAGTGTGTCCAAGGATAGGTGTTAAAAAAGGAAAAATGGACCAAATATTTTTAATTTTAAAACTGGGAAATACAAAATTTTACTCCGATTAGTGTGATGCATAAAAATATAAAAAATGCCTAAGAGTAATGTATTTTTATTTTTAAAAATAGAACAAAATTCTATAAGTAAAAGTTATCAAAATGTGGTTTTTACAGAAAGCCTTAGATTTTTTAAAAGTTTTTAATGATATTCTTGCCATTTTGTTGTTTAACACAAAAACAAAATGGCCGATTTTCCGATATAGGGCAACTTTGTTATTTTAAATTAAACACCATGTTTTTTCCATATTCCTTTTATTCAATCCTTCCCCATTAATAAAATCTAACATTAGCAATGGGTATTTTCAAAATATTGGATTTATTGATTTATAAAAATTTGACCGTGCATGGCAATTAAGACTATTAACTTGACAATGAAAATTTTCTACATACAAAATTACAGAAAAACAGTACACCACATTATAAGTTTGGAAGCTGACTAATTTTACACGAATGGGAATATTGTTACACGAGGCGTCAGCCGAGTGCGACAAGCCCACGAGTGTAAAAAGTCATTTTCACAGTAATGTACAGGGTTTTCATTTATATTTTGCCACCCACTTTAAACTATAACTAAAAAGGATAGAAAAAATACGTCCTCAGAAAAATTTTTATACTTTTTTATCTATTATCTTTTGAGCATAAAAAAGAAACAAATGAATATCAAAAACTCAAGAAAAATGGACACCTACGTTGTAGCTTTGTTTAACAGCCTGATATCTCTAAATTTATTTTAAATAACAATATGACAGTGGATACAGCTGTTTTTGATCTAGTTGGGGTAGGATATGTATACAATCTTTTAGAATGACATAACATATATCACACTAGTGTTGTAATAATATATTACATAACAAGTGTCGAAAGTGATATATTTCACTGGAGTGGGAATATGGTCGCACGAGGCTATAGCCGAGTTCGACAATACCACGAGTGTGAAAATCACTTTTGGCACGAGTCGTATACAATATTTTTCCTACGACCAAAAAATATTTATATACCAAAAATCCTAAGTAAGTTGTTTTATATCATTAATTTCAACACATCAAGATAATCTGACAAAAGCTTCGACGTAAATCAATGACAATGCCATAAAATCCAAATAAAGAAATTACCTTTAATTGTATGTAAAAGCATGTAAGTATTATGTATTTTTATTTTAGTTTCCCTACAAAACTGTATGCGCTGTAATTTCTTTAATTAAGTTTTTCAAATTGCGTAAAAACACCTTTTCACTAAAACTGAACAAAACTTACAGTCCTAAATGGATTAAATTGAATTTTAACTCTAATTTAATGGCAATTTTATTTTTATTTTACCAGATATTAGCCTTTTTCTAACAAGGTATGAAATCGCCTGGCATTTTGTGGTTAGGTTAAAATTTTACATATCAAGATCCCGATCGAGCATTTGCTATAAGGTAATGTCTATAAATAAACTAATAAACCCTTAAACATAAAATTAAAATGAATATAATTTGAAAAAAGATAATGTGTGTTAGCACTGGTAAGTAAAAACCTTTAGTTTGTTAAAAATATACTGTAAATATCTTTTTAACGGAAATTAAGCATCTGTCATATATACTTTTCAACACTAGTGTTGAAAAGTAGATTTCAATATGCTTGTGATATTTTCGTTTTCTAAAGGATCAAGGAGTGCGTTTTATGTCATTTTCATATGTGGTCGTGGGAAAAGTACTTTGCAACACTAGTGTGATATAAGGCATTTTCTATGCATGCATGTGCATGTAAATTTAGCTATTTTCTCATGTGGTCGTAGGAAAAAATGGTAACAAAACTATAATAGGTTTTCACAATATTAACAAAAGTTTTTAACTTAGTAGTAGATAGTAATTTAGCCTAACAGCAACTACACTACTCAAAAGAATTATCGCATATGCTCGATTGATTTTTAATCGCCCTGTATGATGTGCTGTTGAAAGGGGTAGTCTAATTTGTGATTATAAAATATCAGAAATAGGTAAGGGCATAAATTATTCACAAATGAGATTTCTCCTTTTAACAGCACATTATATAGGGCGATTAAAAATTATTCATTTTTTCACCCCGTAGGATGTATTGCTAACAGTAAATAAAAACGGTTACGCGAAAGTTATAGCTTCACCTTTGTTTAACATTTTCTTTTTTAATTGCCTTAATAACTTAATCATTAAAAGAGTTATGGCCATTTAAATCAAAGCATTTTGTATTAAAGCTTATGAAAGAAATCGAGCATATGCGATAATTGTTTTGAATAGTGTATTTGTAATGTATAGCTTTGTTACCGAGAAGTATAAAGTTTCGACTTTAAAGACTTTTCTATTTATATGGAACCGTTTTGACGTATCCGACCGTCCGTCGATCTCACGAATACGATACAACATTAAAACTGACGTTTCTCCGAAAATAAAGTCATAACCGTCAAATCTTGGAAGTTTTGACGAAAAAAGTTAAAATTATTTTAACTCTAAGGCTTTCTGTAATACTGAATCATGATAACTTTATTTGTTATAAGTTATTTGTGATCAAAATGGGTAAAAATATAGAAGGCCACCCTGTATACATCTGCCAATTCTTCAATCTCGAATACCCAGTCTCACATGCGACATCAATTAAATTTCGCTAAACAAACATATTTTTTGAGAGTCATCATGTTTATTTCGCATGAGAATATGTAAAGGAAGATAGGATAATAGACCCAGAACAGTAAAAAAATCGATTTAAAAAAAAGTTTGTAAAATTCATTGACTTTTAATATAGGAAAATAAAAACAATAATTATAAAATTCTGATTGGTGAGACTGTCCCCCACTTTTATTTTTTGACCGGATCAATTTAAAAACCCTAACTTTGAGATATGAAATTAATGCATAAACAAGGCTCCTGACAAGTACTTTATAACCCTAGAATATAAAGTTAATATATTCACCTAAAACAAAATCGGTAGGAGATAAACTTTCCAATAAGGAGCGCTCAATCCCATTTAAGCCTATGTTCACTAAATTTTGTGACGTAATCCTTTCCCTAATTCTTTGTTTACGATCGTACTGGAAGCTTTTTTCGCGGTTTTAGTGTTATTTTTGCTTTTTAGTTCTTGGACTTTTATATATGTTTAGTTTTTACTGTTTATAGTTAAATTACGTAGTTATTAGTAGTGCAGTTACAGAAAATTTTAAACCTGTTAACAGGGGCCACTGACCCTTGGATATTTTTTTAAAAGGAATTTACGTTGAAACCGTTATTAATGGTATGATACTATTTTTTAAGTGATATTATTTTGTTTTTTGAAAGTATCGGTTTACTTTGTCAGATAAAAAAATATTATGGAAAAAAGGTTACGTCATAAACATAACCTATATTTTCGGGCAAATATAAAAAATCAAGCGTTCCTTATTAAAGAGTTTATCTCCTTGGATTTGGATGGCCATATTTCCAAAACTAATAAAGTTAGATGTAATAAATCAGGTATTTTCTAAAAGCTCATTTAAAGATCTTTTTAATGGTGATAAAATATAGAGGGTGCTTCATTAAAAAATATGTACTTTTTCCTACCCCGTATATAAACACTAGTATCACCATTAAAAAGACTTGTCATTAGGTATATGTAACTTTATTAGTTTCAAAAATATGGTTATCCAAATCAGGTATTTAGATAATTTTTAAAGTATCACCATTTTGTATTAGGTGAAGGAATTAACTTTATGTTATAGGAGTATAAAGTACTTGTCAGGAGCCTTGAAATAATGTGTCACAAGACCTCCCTTTCTATTTAATCATCTTGAAATTTTCATTTGTCAATTTTAATTTAAAATATAGTATTTATGCATCAATTTCATATCCCAAGTTTTATTTTCTTGAATTGATCCGTTTATATAAGGCAAATCTCTGTTTTAGCGTCAGATTTGGTACCCGAGTCCATAGGGTCAGGTGTCTACTTCAAAAATCCAGAAGACGATAAATGGTACCTTGAAGGAATTGTTAGTGGAAAGGAACCTTATAAAAGCAGTGTGATTGTGGCCGGTACTTCTGTGAGGCATTATTTGCCGTGGCTATCAAGGATTTGTTTCGACGAATAAATATTTTTTATAATAAGGAACGTTAATATTTTCAATACATTTAAGTGTTGAAATAAGTCTGTACCGATTAGTTTAGTAATTTGAAAAATTAAATTCATCAATCCAATCCATATCTAAATATTCCAAATTAACAAGTCAATACCAAAGCAAGCAATTATTAACATTGCATTGTAAGTTGTAACAAGTACGTCTAATTTTTTTCTTTGTATATCTACCTGTTAAAAGCTCATTTCTGTAATCTAAATTAGTCGATTTTGACAATAAAATAGTTATGTCGTCGCCTAAAAATATCAACCAATCAAATTTGCTGCATTTGCTGCAAAGGAATCGGCAAGTTACATTTGCCGATCTGGAAAAAAGAAGAACAACCTTTGAGAAATGTGCTTGAAAACTTTTTGACATCAACTTGTATTCAAGTTCTTCTTATTGAAACAAGTGATTCGAAAGTGGGAGCAAAACGAATTTTGCAAATATTAAAACAGTTCAGAGATGATCAAGAAAATCAGACAGTTTTAAATGCTTACTTAGGTAAAGAGAACTGCATGTTTCAAGATTGGAAACGGCTGGAAGATTTAGTAAGCGTATCAAAAGTTTTACCAAATTTTCCAAATTTGTTAGTGTGTGAGTTTTCTTCATTACAAAAAATTGAAGAGGTTGGTGTTAAACTGTTGAACAAATTATTTAATCGTGTAAAAGTGTGTCCAACACAAAAACTAATTCTTATCACTTCAAAGAAAAGTCTTCTAGATAAACAGATGAAAGAACTGGAAAAGAAAATGTTCCTAAAATTTGATGAATTTGAAAATAAGGTTACATCAGAAATTTATGAAAACAACAATGCAGCTTTAATTGGAAGAGCTGAGAGAGGGCATGTAAATGATTTGGAAGAGTTGATAGAAAATGGCGTTGAAGTTAATACAACTGATAGTAATGGATCAACAGCTTTACATGCTGCTGCAAGAGCAGGACAGAAAGATGCAGTTATAAGTTTGCTGAGGAATGGAGCAAATATTTTACCTGATAAGAAGACAATCTTCCCTGCATGTGGCGGCAGAAAATGGACATGTCGACGTCGTTTTAATTTTCTTGTCAATTTTCAATATTGATATTGATACTGCAGGATGTTTTTTAAAGACTGCTCTTCACTTTGCAGCTCAAAGTGGACATATCGATGTAGTTAAGACCTTGCTGGAGAATGGTGCAGATAGTGAGGCAAAAGCATACATAGTGGAAGGACTGCCCTTCACTCATTGCAGCTTTCAATGGACATAATGATATAGTTAAGACCTTGCTGGAGAATGGTGCGAATATTGAGGCAAAAGAGACATAATGGACGGACTGCCCTTCACATTGCAGCTGATAAATGGACATCATGACGTAGTTAAGACCTTGCTGGAGAATGGTGCAAATATTGAGGCAAAAGATACATATGGAACAGACTGCCCTTCACATTGCAGCTAAATATGGACATAACGATATAGTTAAGACCTTGCTGGAGAATGGTGCAAATATTGAGGCAAAAGATAAAAATGAACAGACTGCTCTTCACTATGCAGCTGAAAATGGACATAAGGATGTAGTTAAGACCTTGCTGGAGAATGGTGCAAATATTGAGGCAAAAGCTACATAAAATATGGAATGCCTGCCCTTCACATTGCAGCTAAACATGGACATAACGATGTCGTTAAGACCTTGCTGGAGAATGGTGCAGATATTGAGGCAAAAGATAAAGATGAACAGACTGCTCTTCACTATGCAGCTGAAAATGAACATAATGACGTAGTTAAGACTTTGCTGGAGAATGGTGCGAATATTAACGCAAAAAATGAAATTGGAAGAACGGCTTTGCATTTGGCGTCTTTTGGAACACAAAATACACAAGTCATATTAACTTTGTTAGACTTTAAGGCCGAACTAGATATTACAGACCATTCGGGAAATACGCCTCTTATAGAGGCTTTAGTGTCCACGAGTGTTGAAACAGTAAAAATTTTGATAGAAAAGGGTGCTAATGTTAATATTAAAAACAATAAAAATCAAACTCCATTAGATTTAGCTAGAGATTATGGCTACCAAAACATTGTCGATTTATTACTTAAAAAATAATAGTTTTTTATAAGAATTTTGTACAAAAATGTAATTTACCAAATTTTATGCAGGTTTTTTTGTAATATTATCCTAATAAAAGTTATTAAGTTTGTATATTAATGTTATATTTAACTTACAGTTAAAGGCAAACCTGAAAAATTATTTTTTATTTTATAACAATGTGTCAAACATAAAATTTCCCAAAAAAAGTTAAAATAAAACTAATATTTTAAATACAGTGTGGTCCATTAAGTGTGCAACAAATGGAAAACTTTTTATTTGCAATTTGTCAGTAAATTGTATTCTTCATAAAAGTTGGTGCATGGTCCGAAACTGAATTAGCAGTAGTTAGTTTTATTAAAAGTTCTAGGGTATACAGGGTAGGTCAAAAAGATTAAAAACTGCTTAAAAGTAAAGTACCCTTATTTCTAAAAGTACAATGCAATGTTGAATAGAAAAGTTATTTGGAATTAACAGTTATGCCTAAATACCAAGTCATGGCCTCCTATTCAAGTTTTTATTTATTTTTAATTTTAAGTCATCTGTTCTACACTTTTATAAAAATTTGAAACAAAAATTTTACAAGATAAATAAGAAATTTTTATACGCATTTTATTATTTATAGTATATTTGTCTTAATAAAAAGCATATTTGTATAATTTCAGGGCTCTATTAAATATCCTTGCAACAAACTTAAAGTTAGCAGTTGCTAACCACATTTTTAAAGACGGAAATCGGGACAAGTGAAATAAGATAGATTTTTTTTTGTTTTTTTCCCAAATTTTTTGAAAAGCAAAAAACAAAAAAAAGGTCTTCACTTTCATTGGGGAATTATCAAATTATCAATTATTCCCCAAGGTCCTTACCTCAGCGAAAAACCTGTCTCCCACCACAAGTCGGGACTTTTTCAAAAAATCGGGACACTTTGTCAAATCGGCGGGACGCGGGACAAACCTCCAAAAGCGGGACGTGTGGTCACTTTAACTTAATGGACCACACTGTATATAATTAAATTACATATGTATTGAAGGTTTTTTCATATTCTTTGATCACGGCTTCCAAAATTTCAAGTAAGATACCTATTATTTGTGTCATCTCTCCCTATAATCTGTTTTTTTTTGTTAAGAAAAAATCTCAACAAAAATAATTTGCATTGGTTAAAAAAGTTAGTAAGCATGGATACAATAGCAAATAATGTATTTCTTTAGTTTAAAAACTCAGTAACCATAGTTTCAACGGTAAAAAAAATAATTGCATTAGTTTAAAAAGCCAGTAACCATGGTTAAAACAAAAAAATATTTTTCCTTGGATGTTTTTTTTTTATTATTTTGGGCTAAAAACCTAAATACTAACATACTGTGGGCGTCTTGAAGTTACGTGCGTAAATTGATTAGTCTGGTTGTCAAAAAATAAATAAAAATAAACAGATTTTAGTTTTATTTTACATCAAATACGCTTTTTTACATTAAAAAAAAAACATAAATTGGCATGTTACCATTTTCTTTGATTATTATTTTATTTTGTAGAAAATTTATTTGCCAAACTTTTTGCTTTCTACATTTTTTTTTGTCTAATAATTACAAACATACAGCGTGTCTACTTACGTTGGAAAGTACCCTTATTTTTTATAATATCAAAATATTTTATTAAAAGAAAAGATGTTTATAATTAAAAATAATATTCAAATATGCAAACTTGTTCATTTTCAATAAAAAATAACTTTTCTTTATCAATTTTTTATGCGTTAAGGGTGAAAATTTAGGTTGGTACATTAGTGCATACATATTTCAAAACGTAATATGTAAAGAAAGCTTAAGAACTGTCAAAGCACCGAAAAGTCACAGAAACGCTCGTTATGGCAGAAAAAAAAGTTTTTTATTTTAAATAAACCAATTTGCATATTTGAAAGGAATTTTTAATGTTAAACATTTTTTCCTTAAAAAACAATCGATATTATAAAAAATAAGGGTACTTTCCTCTTGAGTAATATTTATATTTTTAACACGCTTTTATTAGCTTGGGTTGTATGTATGTATGTATGTAACGGAATCTTTAAGCTTAATTTTCACCAACTTCCAGCGATTCGATTTCTTTGAAACTTTGCACACGTATCAAGGACCCATGACAATGCAATAATCTGCAAACAGTATCCCGTTATCCTAATTAGGATCGCCAGGATAAATAAATTCCTTTATAGATTTTCTGTAGAAGAGTAACAGAGAAAGAGCTAGTGCGCGATCTGCGCATGCGTGTAGTTTCGGACGTACTTTCAGCATAAGTCTGACAGAAACTTGTTCGGAGTAGTTGCGTTCTGAAACCCCATGCAACAGTGAAGCTTTAAATGAAATGATTAGATTACGAAATAGTTCGTGAAACATTTCAATATCACATGTCCGCAGAAAACTAATTGATATATCGAACTAAAAAATGAAAAAATAAATAGTAGTTTAAAAAAACTAAAAAAACACGCTTTTATATGCAACCGAACTAAAAATTAGAAAATAATTTTTCATTACAAAGAGTTTGTATTACAGTAATAAAAGGTCAAACAATGAATCATAATTATATACCTCAAAATAGAATTATAATAAAATTTAAGATAATAACAGAATAATTCACTTCAGAATAAAAGCGTGGGGTGCTTAATATATTAAATGTTATAATTATTTCATTTGTAAATATCTATGAGGAAAAGTTATGAAAAAATAGTAAAATGCACCCCACGCTTTTTACTCTGAAGTGAATTATTCTATTATCTAAATAAATTTTATTATAATTCTATTTTGAGGTATATAATCATGATTCATTGTTTGACCTTTTATTACTGTAATACAAAATCTTTGTAATGAAAAATTATTTTCTAATTTTTAGTTCGGTTGCATATAAAGGCGTGTTTTTTCAGTTTTTTAAACTATTATTTATTAACTTAGAATCTGCCCCTAATCACGAATCAATCTTGTATAAATCTTTAAATGTTATAAAATTTTCTTATTTACACTACCTAGATGTATAGGACACCTTTTTGTTTTCAAACACATTAAAATTTAAACAACATATTGTTAGTAAAAAACATTTATTTGTGTATTCGTCTTACAGAAACTTTAACTTATATTTAAAAAATATATGGTCATACATATTGGAACTTTTCATCAATCTTTTGACTTTGTACATTTTTACAAACACAAATTTAAAGTTATTTTTAAATAACTAATTGAAATGTATCACAAAATGTATACTTTCTGTATCGATATGTTTTCACTTACTATCTAAAGTAATACAAACATTAAAAAATATCACACACACAGAAAAACATAGTTTTTACGGCTCTTTATTCATCATGATCTGAAAAAAAAACAAACAATTATTATTATGCTTTTTCTTTTATACCTGTCTTATGTCTTATTGCTATCTTTATTAGTTTTCGAGAAAACAGCGATTGAAAATGTTCAAACGGTGACATATTATTTAGCGGTACCTACGACAGCAAAATAATATTAGACGCGGCTCTTTAATAAAGTCATTTGGTCAATAACTCCCCATATAACATTTTTTGCCGGCGTTGTACATTTAATTTACTGGTATTGCCAACACTCTTTAATGGTAAGGCATTGGCAAAAAGGTATCAAAAAGACGCGAAAGTGGGCAATTGGCCGTTATTAGGCCATGTGTTGCAGATAATGTGATGGCAGCCGTCATTAATAATTTATGATGAAAAAATGCGTTTAGGATGATGGCATCCATCATTAATAAGTTATTGGCAAAAAAATGCGTTTAGGATAATGGCATTGATCATTAAATAAGTATTGCAAGTTTTATAAGTTGAATGTCCCAAAAGTTAAATAACATATTTAGAATTTTGTAATCGAAAAAAATGAGAAAAAAGGCAGGAAAACTTTATCAATAAAAAAATTACATAATATAAATTTTATACCGTAACAATAGACCAAAAAAAAAATAAAAAAGTATGTAATAAAATTAAAAAAGATAGTAAATCAAAAGAAAACACTTTAAAATAGTAAGTATTTAAGGGACATTTACACTTAATTTTCAGACATAGGGAGAAATATTTTAAAGGAGTTAAATGTCAAAAAAAACTATTAAATACATATAATTTTTTTAGGTAACTACAAATTTAAAAGGTTTTAAACAAAATGTTTACAGCTCCTAACAGTCTACTTGAATAACCCGCCTTCTTGACTAGCCATCACCATTTAATTACACAACACACACTTAATTAGGTAATGAATACACTTAATTATGTCTACTAAAAACTCTTTTCTTTAAAAAGAAACCAAAAAGCTAGAAAACCACGTAGAAAACAATTGCACAAAGCGGCCAAACAAAAGCAAGGTTGCCTCATCTGTCAAATTGTCAAATCTTGTATTTCCGCTAAGCGGAAATTTGAATTTATCACCTTCGGTCGAAATCGTCGAAATTAACCTAGCTAATTTTACCATCATATTATTTTTATTCTCTTAAAAATACACAATAAACATTTTGTTTGACTTAATTTTTGATTTGCATGATTTGTATCAATAAAATGTTAGGAAAAGGCCATTTCCTTTAAATTATGTAAAAAAACATAAAATAATGTTGTTTAGTCGCCATTATAAATAAAACAGATCAAAAAATTGTTCGAATGTTAGTTAAATACCAATGTTAATAATATGGTTTGAAAAGTATGAATATGCTTTGAAGGTTTGCCTTCAAAAATCCAATATTTATTTGCCTGCAACAAAAAGGCATGCTTTATTTAATCAGGATTGGTATGCCGCCATTTTTGTATGCTTGCCGGCAATTCGCCTGCATGTAAAATTTATTGGCAATTGAGTGTTTATTTAGGGTTAACATTTTAATGCGTATTAGATGTTGGCATAATATTGCCACCAATTGCCAATGCTTTACCATCAATGCCAATATGAAAAATGTATATTGCCGGCAAATAGTGTTTGCTGGGTCACCAATATAATTCATTTTCTAAAACCAAAACATAAAAGTAATCAATTCGTAAGAACAACAATTCTATCGCAATGTGAAACGTTCCTTAATACAGTATCGACCCAATTCACTCTGCCGCATTTTAAGTTGACCATATTACGGGTTTACGGGGCAGTGCAAAATGCAGAAAGTTAAAAAGAGAAACGTATATTTTCAAATCGTTGACCGCCAACCAATTGTATTGTTTCTCTGTAGCACGCGGTGATTAGCAGAGGGCTTTTACGAAAATTTACTAATTCCACTCGGTAAAAAATAGGATTGCAAAACAAGTAGATTAGACCAAGAAAAACTAATTGACTTGGCAAATATCAGCTAAATAACATAAGCAATGTTAGGAAAAGAGACAGTCTAACGTGAAGACCAGCATAAAAACATTTCGTTTTTTTGTATCTTTGGACAAACCACGAAGGCTAAAAGCCTAAATACTAACGTACCGTGGGTGTCTTAAGCGAGATAAGAGGGAGTTTGTTGACACGGGACTTAAATACTTGAAGATTTGGGGGAAGGAAAGACCTCCGCGGGCAGCAAGTTTCACAACCTAAAAACTTTAGGGATAAAAGAACAAACAAACTGGGAAGTTCGGGGCCTGTCCAGTTGGACCGTATAGGGATGCATACGCGCGGAACCACGAGTTTCTCTGTTGGGAACCGTAAGTGGAGGAACTACACTGGACAATTCTTCGGAGCAGAAGCCATGAAAGTACCTATAAAAAGCGATAAATTCCCCACAGCCCGACGATGGGCAAGAGATGGAACCCTTTCTGTAAGTGAAGGATCATTAATGAGACGAATAGCTCTTATTTGAATAGAATCAAGAATGCTTAGGGTTGTGGGGGACGCCATGCCCCAGATATGAGAACAATATTCCAAGGGAGGTCGGATTTGGGACACATATAAAGTGTATAAATTAGAAGGGGAAAAATACTTTTTGGCTCGAAAGAGAAATCCAAGCTTTTTGAAGCTGCCGTGGCTTTAGATACAATGTGTTTATGTCAGTTAAGGTTACTTTTAAATGTGACGCCAACAAGATTAAAGGGGTCTTTGCTCTGTAAAGCTTGACCGCTCATAAGTAGAGGATGAGTATTTGATGACTGTTTTCGCGACAAGGAACATGATTGTGTTTTGGATGCATTAAAATGGACGAGATTTTTAGCGCCTCAATCCAATATTAAATTAAGATCCTGCAAAAGAGATATCTGCATCGCTCTGCGTTTGTTTTCCAAGTCAGGTTTAGTGATGGGTTTAGGAACCTGAAAACTGGAGTGAAGGGTACTATCGTCGGCGAAACTATGAATGGAATTAGTTGTGGACGAGAGAAGGTCGTTGATGTGAAGAAGAAACAGTGTTGGTGCCAGAACTGAGCCCTGAGGGACTCCAGCATTTACTTGGTGAAAGAAATATATTTTTTAATCATCATATACAGGGTGTTCATTTGAAAACTTTCCACTCAAGTTATCTTCGAAACGAGACAGATTTGAGAAAATCGCCGAAACACGTCAAGATATTTATTGAGGGGGAACGTTTTTTACAAAAAATGGGACGGCGCCCCTTTAATCCCTTAACCACCAGAGCCACCACCCCAAAATTCTTAAATGAGAAGGCGGGTCGAGTGATACATCATTTTAAAGCTCCTGACGAGTACTTTATAACCCTAGAATATGAAGTCAATATCTTCACAAAATGGCGGTACTTTAAAAATTACCTAAATACCTGATTTGGATGGTCATATTTCCGAAACTAATAAAGTTAGATGTACTTAATGTGGTATTTTCTTAAAGCTCATTTAAAAATCTTTTTAAGAGTAGAATAATATACAGGGTTCTTAAATAAAAAAATGTACTTTTTCTTCTACCCTGTATATTACTACCAGTATCACCATTAAAAGACCTTTAAAAGAGCTTTAAGAAAAACACCACATTAGGTACATCTACCTTTATTATTTTCGGAAATATGGCCATCCAAATCAGTATTTAGGTAATTTCTTAAAGTACCGCCATTTTGTAATAGGTGAAGATATTGACTTCATATTCTAGGGGTTATAAAGTACTCGTCAGGAGCTTTAATATGATGTATCACTCGACCTGCCTTCTCATTTAAGAATTTTGGGTGGTGGCCCTGGTGGTTAAGGGGTTAAAGGGCTCCGTCCAATTTTTGTAAGAAACGTTCCCCCTCAATAAATATTCTTGACGTGTTTCGGCGATTTTCTCAAATCTGTCTCGATTCAGCAATTTTGAGTGGAAAGTTTTTAAATGAACACCCTGTATGATATTTTCATAGTACCGTCAAAAAAATAAACCCTTTTTTGGACCCAGTCTAGTATACATATATAAGATTTTTGGAGACACGGTATACGTTTCTGAGTCACCTAAAACCAACTTACCTAAATATTTACTAAATATCGTCATTAACACAAATCCTCCGACCACTGACAGCAGCTGAATGATTCCTGCGGACCGTTTGGCGTGTTGTTGGTGCCATCTTGCTCTTTCTCTTGGTAGTACTTCGCTTACAGTGACATAGAGAAGAGTACCACCAGCCAAGGCCTTTTAAAAATATATAAAAAGAACACATTATCTCATATAATAGGCCTCTTCTACAGGGTTAAAAACATTTTCGTAATTTTAAATCTCCCTGTATATCAGAAGACAATTATTTCTAACGCTTTTATTCTATAAACACTTAAAAAAATTAAGTCGACTTTAAAAAATAAATAAAACTCACTAAAAACTTAAAAATACTAAATAAAATTTGCTTGTGCTAAACACATTGGCGGGTCATGGTTACTTCTGGTCTTTTTATTATAAAGTTCTCGCCAAAAAAATCGGGACAAGCAATTTTTAGCACCATATTTAACTTGTAGTAACTTTTGAAATAAAACATATTTTTAGCTGCGGATTTCGGTATGTTAAAGCCCATTTCGTCTAGATGACATGGCGCAAAATGATTTTTGAAAAATAATCAAATGTTCATGGTATACAGGGTGGTCAATGAACAGATGCAAAATTACAAAAAGTTTAGAGGTGTGTGATTCCGGTAATATTTTTTTTCGCATTTGATTATAGGTCATTAGTAAAGGAATATCAATATCTCTAGACGTTTTTGCCAGTTTTTGATTACAGCCCTTTAGCCCCAGAGACACTAATAAACAAAAAATGTGTCAAAACTTTGCTACCAATATCTTTAAAACGCTGTAACTTAAAAACGGGTTACCGATTTCAACCAGGTTTTCACATTCTGAAAGCTTATTATCTGGTTCTTTTTATTACCTAATCACTTTATTAGTAAATGGTCATTTCTATAAAATACAGGGGTGAAACAAAAAGTAAAGATAAAATTGCACAAAATAGGGCTATTGTTCGTTTTAAGCTATGATAATTGGGCTGTATGTTGTTTGGTTTGAAATTTGGTCAATATGCAGCTTCGGTCAATACCTTTGGACGGTTTTTTTACTTTTTCGTTTAGTGCCTTTTGGCCACAGATACGCTACCAGGCAGATCCATTGTCCTAAAATGTGGATTTTTGATGTGATCTGGAAATTTTAAATTAATTACTACCTAATAGCTTTTTTATCGTACAGGGTAATCAAACAAAACTGACTCTTTCATTATACAGGTTGTTTTAGATTTTAATAGAGAAAATTTAATAGACGATAGAACATGAAAAAATAAAAAAGTCTATATAAACATGTATATTTTGAAGCTTTTTCTCGAGATATAGGGTGTTAAAGTTTTGGAAAAAATAGGTTTTTATTCATAGCTCAAAAATCGCTTGGACGATTTTCCTTAAACTTGACAGGTTCCTCACCCATGTATTATTTAATGTATATGATATAAATCGCCATTTACCAATAAAGTGGTTAGGTAATAAAAAAGAACCAGAAAATAAACTTTCATAATGTGAAAACCTGGTCGAAATCGGTAAAGCCGTTTTTAAGTTACAGCGTTTAAAAGCTATTGGTAGCAAAGTTTTGACACATTTATTGTTTAGTAGTGTCTCTGGGGCTAAAGGGCTGTAATCAAAAAACTGGCAAAAACGTCTGGAGATATTGAAATTCCTTTACTAATGACCTATAATCATATGCGAAAAAAAATTATTACCGGAATCACACACCTCTAAACTTTTTGTAATTTTGCATCTGTTCATTGACCATTTGACATTGACATTGTATACCATGAACATTTGATAATTTTTCAAAAATCATTTTGCGCCATGTCATCTAGACGAAAAGGGCTTTAACATACCGAAATCCGCAGCTAAAAATATTTTTATTTCAAAAGTTACTACAAGATAAATATGGTGCTAAAAATTGCTTGTCCCGATTTTTTTGGCGAGCACTTTATATATTTTTTTTTTATTTTTCTTTTAATGAAACGAATTTAAAAAAATTAACTAACCAGAACTAATCATGACCCACCCCTCCCCAATGTCAATCAATAAAATTACAGGGTCCCTGTGTTTTTTACTGATATGAACGTTTTTTTTTTATAAAATTGGCTGAGGAATACGTCCTTAAATTTTCTTACTACAATTAGGAAACGCCCTGTATAATTATTTTCTTATTTATTACCCATTATTAAATTACCTGTAAAATTGGAATAACTACATCCGTAACATCACTAGGAATCTCCGTTATGGCCATTCCCAAAAGTATGCCTCCGACAGACGATGCAGAAAACACCAAAATACAAATAAAATGCTTGCAAAACGTTTCGGTATTTGAGGCTAGTTCCACCCCCAGACAAAATCCAACCACTAGCTTGTGAGAGGCTATTGCTCCTAGTAAAAGTAGCACCTAAAAAATATCCTCTTGTTACTTATTTTAACAAAATATACAGGGATTTTGCTTTTTGTTCATATCCGGAAGATTTCCTACATTTTCCCATACACCTTGTATAAGATGCAACATAAAGATTGGTTTATTTTAAAGAATTAAACACTTACCCAGAGACAAGAATGAGACGAGCAACTAAATGTAAATAAATTATCCGAGAGAGAGATAGCTGCTGGACCTTCCTTGTCTGTCTTCAAGGAAGGCAAACGCAGATGGCGCGTGAGTCGACTTTATCGTTTGCGCGCCAAATTCAAATTATATAGCTGTGCTATTTTTGCCCTTAATGTTAGGTACTTGTTTTTCTTTCCTATTAATATAAAATATTGGGGTTTAGTTCAATAATTACACACACCTAATTAAAAATGTCATTTATTTGGTTTTTATAAAGAATTTTTCTTACAGATAACCATGTCAATATTACCTTAAATTATCTGTTGAAAAGCATAAATTTAATATATACACTGTGATCACTAATAAAAGTCAATATTCAAAGTCCAATTAAAGGTAAAAACCACGAAACACACAATAAATCACAGAAAATGTAAACAAACTGTCCAAACAAATCGGCCATTGAAAAATATCAAACACAAATATCGATTAACATTTCGGCGTGACTGCCTGCGGCAACGTTGTCAAGTTAAAAATATTCGATTCATGGTATATTTTCTTTCTCTTAATTAGATGTGAGCCAAAAAAGGACATTAGAGTTTACATGCAGAAATTGTAAACAACTTGGCAATCAGGGCAAAGCGATGATTGCTCCATCTACGATAGCCTGCCATGATGAAAGACAAAGACATATTTATTGGAACTTGCGTTAAACCAGAAAGAGATAAATACAATGGAAAAATTGTTAGGACCAGTTACTCGTCTCATTCTTGTCTCTGACTTACCTTGGTAGGTAGACAATCTAGACCAACAACCAGCCCTTCAAGAAGGCTATGAATCAAGAGGGCTACTAATAGTCCAAGGTTTGTCGTTGGTATGGAAGATTGACAGGGTTCTTGGTGCATCACATGACATAGTTGAGATGGAGGGTCGTCGCAAAACAAAACACTATCTGAACGGGCCCTATGTGTAATTTTAATCAATTTTTTAGTAAAAAGACAAAAATACATAAAATAAATATAGTACGGCCGAAAATAAAAGGCAAAAAAATACCTATAAAAGACGGGTTGTAAGGTGCCTGTCTCACGCTTCTCAAAAGAGGCCCTTGTTCTGCTATAGCAGGACTGTATGTCCCATAGTTATACTTAGGTGCAGTCGAATGTCTCCTTCCAAAATCCGGTACACTTCTGAAAATTAATTTCAGTATTACTTAACTTCTAAATTTAAAGTTACGAATTATATACTTTTTTTTGTTTATGAAAATATCCAAATTTTTACCATTTTTTCCGATTCAATGACGGACTGACCAGATGTTTGAAATGTCAGTTGACAAATCCCGATCCAAAATAGTGTCGAAAAAAAACTGAGACAGCAAATTATAGTTTCATCTTCGGTTCTATTAGAGTATTATGTTTTGATGTCTTTTCTTATAGACCAGGGACACTTTGCTATCTGGATGTCCCAGATTTTTTTTCGACACGATGGTACAAATTTCAGCTAAATGTCAAACGCTTATAAGTAAATAATAAAACATAAAAAACATATTACTATTATTCAATTTATTTTTCTCATTTCTATTCCTTACTTAAAAAATTCGCCATTGAAAATCTAGCAGATAAATTAACCGCTGGTGCGAGTCGCTTTCCTCCGCTTTCGGCAACGCGACATCGCAATCCGCGATCAGCAAGTGTATTGCAAATATTAAACGGATCGAAGTATACACCTCATGCGGGGTTTTGTTTACGCATTGACGCTCCGTTGTCATGACAACGCTATACTTGCCAGCGGCCAAAATCGCGGGTGGGAGTATCAGGTGTATTGCTTGGTAAATCGCTAGCCTTAGCGCTTTTAGACACTGACTGTTTTTGAACTAACCTTTTTGTTCCGTGTTTAAAGCCGGCTGTCCATGAGAGCGTTGTGATTGGTCAGTGCAAATTTAAAATGCTTTTCCCGCCCATCACAACGCTGAATCATCATCCTGATTATTAATTCTGGTTAGTGGAGTTTTTCTTGTCTTAAATCTTAAGAAACACTATATCCCAAGATAGACTCTTATCTTTGGCCAATATTTCAATTCAAAGGCTTCTACAGATAGCTGAGTAAAAACTGATACCATATATATGATAGATATATATATGATAAATATGCTGCATATAAAAAGAGATAGGAGGATAGATTCTCGTGTACTGAAATCCAGGTGAAGTTTAGAGTGGAATCTCTCCTTTAAAGAGAGCTGAGAAGCTGTAAGTCAGCAATAGCAGCAAATTTGCTTTCGGAAATCTCTCGCTCAGCTTGCTGCGACTTGGGCCGAGGTACTTGTCGAACAGAACATACTACATAAAACTGGCTCGTACTCTTGCTACGAGCCAAACGACTGCCTTTGATTGTACAAAGAAATAAACTGCCACACATGTTGCCGGTACACGCCTTTGAAGATCTTTCAACTCAAGACCAAGGTCTCTAAAACGTACCGGCAGCAACATGGTGTCTGAAAAAGTTTATCTGCATTTTTTAGAAATTACAAGGCTAACAAATTCACTCTTGACACGATCTGTAGCTGGATAACCATGGGGTTTAAAAAAAAGTAAATACTGAAACATATACAGGTCGGATAAGGCCACAGTATAAAATTATTTTACTCTATACAGGGTGTCTCTCAAAAGAAGTGTGAGCGTATCAGAGTTATATTTTTAAATGAAACACCTATATTTTTATGACGGTTTTAGATTCTACATACAAAAATAATTTAAGTTTGTTAATAGTACCAAGTGTCTAATTTTATTCGTTTTGTGATATTTGATTTTTTTTCAAAATGCAGAGTTGCAATTAAATTAATTTTATTTTAACAATATAAACTCCTTACACTTTAGATTTGTTACAAGATGTTAGAAAGTCTGCCATATCATACGTAGGTCACATCAAGATCATAGATTATACAGGGCGATCAAAAATAATTTCAATTTTAGAGAACGTCAAATAGCAATATCTTCTTATTTAAATGGAACACCCTGTAACAACCACTGACTGCAGCCTACTAGCTCTAACCCTCTTTGGTTAAAATTCCTCTTTATATACATATGTCTATATATATATGTAAGTAGGCTGTGATTAGCTATGCCTATTTACTAAGCCGTTATTGCAAAATGTAAATTTGTTGGAAAAAAGCACAAAATTAAAGATTTTGTATTATCTGCCACTATTTTTAAAATTCACAGAAAAAAATTCATTAGTTGCTTATAATGCTACTTCCAATAACACTTATTTCAGCTGAATGTGGTAATGATAAAACTTGTGTTTTTAAACAATCCTAATAACGCCTCTGGTCAGTTATGACGACATTCTGTGACCTATAACTCGTTTCTTCCATTATCCATAATCACTGTGTCAAATTTTTAAAGCAACTATTAAGGTTATCAGATGGTTTCTCCTGGAATATTTTCAGGATTAACTCTAGACTAAAGTAAACCATTTTTTTCACATCCTACCAGTATTATATCATCTTGTTGTAGAAGAAGGGTTTTTATTTAAAATCATTGAAATTTCTTTTAAACTGACTAAAACACTAGTAATCAATAAATGGTCGATTGTTATTTTCTTAAGAAAAATATTAATGGCTGCTATGTCACAGCCAACTTTAATTTAAATAAACATTTGGACTAAAAATTTGTAAAAACAGATTTTACTAAAAAAGCACAAAAGATAGGTATAGGCAACCTATACACCATTTGAAAGAGTATTTTATTTGTCATCATGTGACGTAAAAAAATACAGGGTGTTCCATTTAAAATAAGAGAGATATGGCTATTTGATTTTCTGAAAAATTGAAATTATTTTTTGATCACCCTGTACAATATTTGATCTTGATTTGACCTACGTATGATATGGCAGACTTTTTCTAATCTTGTTACACATTTTAAAGTTTAAAGATGTTAAAAGTGTTAAAGTAAAATCAATTTAATTTTACCTCTGCATTTTTCAAAAAAATCAAATATCACAAAAACGAATAAAATTAGACACTTAGTACTATAAACAAACTTGAGTTATTTTTTAAAGTAGAATCTAAAACCGTCATAAAATATAGGGTGTTCCATTTAAAAAATATAACTTTGATACGTCACACTTTTTTGAGACACCCTGTATAGACTAAAATAATTTTATACTGTGGTCTTATCCGACCTGTATATGTTCCAGTATTTACTTTTTTTAAAACACCCATGGTTTATCCAGCTACAGACCGTGTCGAATATGGTGGGCCACCCTGTATATCCACTTCAAATCTTTATGGCGTCATTACACAGGACTCGCCATACACAACGGCGTCAAAATAATGCGCGAATAAAAGCCTTCAAAATCTTGTACAATTTAACTGTTTAATCTTTAAGTCTCTAAATGGCCAGCTTACTTATGCTTAATGCTGCCAAGTATTCGTTTATTTACCAAGATCGTAAACATCCGAAATATGCTTCTAGCCACTTTTTTATCTTTGGACAAACCACGAAGGCTAAAGCCTAAATGCTAACGTACCGTGGGTGTCTTAAGCAGAGGTAAGAGGGAGTTTGTTGACACGGGACTTAAATACTTGGAAGATTTGGAGGGGAAGGAAAGACCTCCGCGGGCAGCAGGTTCCACAACCTAGAAACTCTAGGGATAAAAGAACGAACAAAGTGGGAAGTTCGGGGCCTGTCAGTTGGACCGTATAGGGATGCATACGCGCGGAACCACGAGTTTCTCTGTTGGGAACCGTGAGTGGAGGAACTATACTGGACAATTCTTCAGAGCAGAAGCCATGGAAGTACCTATAAAAAAGCGATAAATCCCCACAGCCCGACGATGGGCAAGAGAGGGAAGCCTTTCTGTAAGTGAAGGATCATTAATGAGACGAATAGCTCTTCTTTGAATAGAATCAAGAATGCTTAGGGTTGTGGGGGACGCCATGCCCCAGATATGAGAACAATATTCCAAGGGAGGTCGGATTTGGGACACATATAAAGTGTATAAATTAGAAGGGGAAAAATACTTTTGGCTCGAAGAGAAATCCAAGCTTTTTGAAGCTGCCGTGGCTATAGATACAATGTGTTTATGCCAGTTAAGGTTACTTTCAAATGTGACGCCCACAAGATTGAAGGTGTCTTTGCTCTGTAAAACTTGGCCGCTCATAAGTAGAGGATAGTATTTGATGACTCTTTTCGCGACAAGGAACATGATTGTGTTTTGGATGCATTAAAATGGACGAGATTTTTAGCGCCCCAATCCAATATTAAATTAAGATCCTGCGAAAGAGATATCTGCATCGCTCTGCGTTTGTTTTCCAAGTCAGGTTTAGTGATGGGTTTAGGAACCTGAAAACTGGAGTGAAGGAGTACTATCGTCGGCGAAACTATGAATGGAATTAGTTGTGGACGAGAGAAGGTCGTTGATGTGAAGAAGAAACAATGTTGGTGCCAGAACTGAGCCCTGAGGGACTCCAGCATTTACTTGGTGAAAGCTTGAAGAATGGCCGTCCACAATAACTGATATACGACGATCAGATAGATAACTAGAGAGCCAAGTACAGAGTTTAGTTGAAAGACCATAGGAGGAAGTTTATTAAGAAGTGCGGCATGCCAGACCTGGTCAAAAGCTTTGGATATATCCAAGAGCAACGATCTGGGACTCACCTAGAAACTCAAGAGACTTATTCCAGCTTTTAAATTGCTAAATAATAAAAATACAGGCTTTTTATGGTTTCAAGATTTTCTTCCTTCTTACTATTTAGTGTAAGAGAAAAAACTACCATTTGCATATTTTTCGGAACCATAAAAGAAACGTGCGGTATATTGTCTTTACAATTAAATGACCAGGATTTAAACAACAACAAGAAAATTAAATTTGTTGAATCACGTTTTACTATCGATAATTTTTTAATGTTCTGACTCAACATTTGCAATCACACGACAAAACAACAATAATATTTTAAAAATAGTTTATTCACATTTTTATGTTTTTTAATTTCCCCCTTAGAATTGTAGTTGCTACAATTCCCCACCACCTTTAAACATACAAAATCAAGTTATCTTCGAAACAGAGACAGATTTGAGAAAATCGCCGAAACACGTCAAGATATTTATTGAGGAGGGAACGTTTTTACAAAAATTGGACGGCGCCCCTTTAACCCCTTAACCACCAGGGCCACCACCCCAAAATTCTTAAATGAGAAGGCGGGTCAGTGATACATCATTTTAAAGCTCCTGACAGTACTTTATAACCCTAGAATATGAAGTCAATATCTTCACCTATTACAAAATGGCGGTACTTTAAAAATTACCTAAATACCTGATTTGGATGGCCATATTTCCGAAACTAATAAAGTTAGATGTACCTAATGTGGTGTTTTCTTAAAGCTCTTTTAAAGGTCTTTTTAATGGTGATACTGGTAGTAATATACAGGGTTCTTAGATAGAAAAGTACATACTTTTCAATTACAGACCCTGTATATTACTACCAATATCACCATTAAAAAGACCTTTAAAAAAAAAGCTTTAATACCACATTATATAATATGTATAGTTAGAACCATATTTATTTCATTCTGAAAAGCGATGCCGCCAAATACACAAAATGATAAAGCAATAAACCCTTTGTAAACAATGATTTATTGCAGCAAAAATATTTAACCTGACGACTACGCCACGTTACAGGTTTTATGGCCAGCCAGAGACAGAAATAAGAAAATGTTTCTTAAGTACGTGATACGTGTTTTCGCAACATTTTTATTTATTTATCTAAAAAATATGTAATCAGGCTCTGTCAGAGGCTATGTGTTTTTAAAGAGGTTTGTTTACTTTATCATTTTTGTGTACTTGGCGGCATTGCTTCAGAATAAAATAAATATGGTTCTAACTCATACTTATATCAAGTTACAATTTACACTCCCCTTTATTTTATTTTTAAGAAACAGAAAATATTAGTTTATTTGCTTGATTCTGTACTTTTGAATCAGTTATCAGATTTTTATCATCTCTCAAGGTATAGTAAGAACATTTTAAAAGCGCAAATTCGGTTACCCTTTGAAAATAATACAAAAAGGCATAAAAAGGCCGCCTGCAAATCGGAATATTTTATACAAAGGCGCCGCTACCCTTTACAGCCACGCGCCAATACACTATGGGGATAGAAATCCATTATTTTGGCCAAAAGCAACTTTGAAATTTTAGCGGCTTATGCTGTGTATTTAAAAGTAGATACTCCAAACTACATGTACGCGAAAATTATAAAAGGATATGACGACTTCTATTGGGGTAATAAGAAACTTGAAAATGTATTTTAAGTAAACATAAATATACAACATTACTAAATCTCTTAGTTTATTATTACCCTTGATTACTAAAAAAGTAAAAGAGTTTAAATAATAAGAGCTATTGTTGTGTTTCCGATCCAGTCTCATGAGAAGTCTCGCTGCTTTTGTCAAAGATTTTTTTACCTTTTTCTTTATCAGTTTTGTACTTACAATTGGCTTCCTACTTTTGCTACTTCTGAGTGTAAGGACAGATGCAAGATTTTTATAATATACAAGGTTTTCCATTTTAAAATTTAATATGTTTTTGTCCTACACTGTATATCCTAAAAGATAAAAGCATTCTGATGAAACATATAGGATTCTACAGAATCTACCCAACAAAACAGTGTATATTTATTTTATACGTTAAAAAATATAAAAAGGTGAGAAGATGTATCTCTATTACGCTTCTAAGAATAATTTAAAGTTATTTTTTGGTTGGTGATATAATATTCCGGGTATTTCATGTAGGAAGTGCAAAAATATTTAGTTATGTTAATTATTTAAAAAAAAAAAAAAAATAAAAAACGATAAATTTATTTTATTTTATTATATTTTTATTCATTCCCCGCTAACTACGGCTATGTGGTAATGCCTCAGGGTTATCGCGAGAGGGCGTTTGAGGGAGAGCGGGAGAAAAAGACGGATCGCGAGATCAGTGGTTGTTGAGTTTTGAAAGCTGACGTAAGACGAAAACCACCGATTACAATTTTGGGTGCTAACGACGATAATCTTACCCAAAAAAACGACGGAAGACGAAAGACGGCCAAGTTGGGCAAAAGATAAAGAAAGAACGACGTTGTGATTAAGCCGATTCCGCAAATTTGTTAAGTTTTCGTATAATCCTAGAATTGCACATTATACAGAACCTTTTGTGAATACCCCATTTTTGCATTCTAAATAAACCTGTTTAAAGAAACGATTCCCGCTATCATTTAGAAGAAACCCTAGACACAAATAAAAGCCTACATTCATTTAAAAAATCATGCCCATTGTCGTACCCTGTATATCATATGAGATAATAATCATCGGATTACTGATTAGAATACTACCAAATTAACCAAACAAGCTGACATTTTAGTTTATTTTGTACAATAAAAAATAATAATGTTAAGTGGGGTGTAAATTTATAATAACATATAATAAGTTTTAGGGTTTCCAAAAAGCATTTATTTTGTAATAATTTATAATATTTCTTTCAAATAGCACCTCATTTTAAGTTAGATTGGTAAGTTTCAGAATTTTGTCCAAAAAAAATTTAATACCATAGTGCGATGACCACCTGCATCAACCGGCATATCATAAAGAAATATAGCAAAGGCGGCCGCGAAGACAAGCATGCCGATTTATTTGCTTTAAACTTTTTGTGATTTTTTTTTCTTATCAAAGAGCACCGAATTTACATTTTTAAACTGTTCCTTCTATATACAGGGTACGACAAAAAATGTGATTAAAAACACCCTGTACCTTATAAAACTATCTGTAGTAGTTTAACTTTTTTCATCGAGAGAGTTTATTTGAAGATATATTAAAAAAAAAAATGACACATTATTATTGCCACTTTTTCTGTTCTATAAAAAAGATGTTAATAAACTTAAGACCCGGCGTTTCGTCTTCAAGCCATCATCATCAACTTTGTTTTTTTAAAGGCGGAATATTTAGTTTTAAAATTAATTAACTTGTATTTTTAATATTAAATCCAACGACATATCACACTTAACATTTATGCGAGGTTTCGAACCGAAAAACCATCATTTATTTTGCCATTACAAATAACAATTTTATCCCAAACGTAAGCATCCATTTTTTGTGACAGGATACGATGATAAAGGCGTTTGATTTTAAATGCTTTATTTTTAATATGTATAGGTAAAGGTCCGTGAAAATACATTTTTTGCTTGTAGCTCGTTAGTTGAATTATGAATAAATAAATACCTAAAAGAATAATAATGAGTAGTTTTTTTTTATCTTTGGACAATCCACGAAGGCTGAAAGCCTAAATACTAACGTACCGTGGGTGTATTAAGCAGGGTAAGAGGAAGTTTGTTAACACGGGACTTAAAAACTTGAAGATTAGGGGGAAGGAAAGACCTCCGCTGGCAGTAGGTTCCACAGTCTAGAAACTCTAAGGATAAAAGAACGAACGAAATGGGAAGTTCGGGGCCTGTCCAATTGGACCGTATAGGGATGCATACGTGCGGCACCACGAGTTTCTCTGTTGGAAGCTGCAAGAGGAGGGACTATACTGGATAATTCATCGGAGCAGAAGCCGTAAAAGTATGTATAGAAGAGCGAGAGATCTCCCACAGCTCGACGATGGGCAAGAGAAGGAAGACTTTGAGTAAGTAAAGGATCATTAATAAGACGAACTACCTATTTTATTTGTTTATTATTATTTTTAATAGTACAAATGATTGAGAACCGAATAAAAAGTCGCGTTTCTTTGAATTGAGCAACAGTTTATTGAAAACTAAAATTAAGCGACTCTGGCAACGTTGCAGTTGCTAAATTTAGAACATAATGACATTTCATAATCAAATTTTGTTTTCTGTTGTTGCAGTTAATATTCTATTTTTTAAAGAATTTTATGATTTATGCGATGAATGTAAAAAAAGTTAGTCTACAACTATTGTTAAGCGCTAAAGTGGTTGCCATCATGGATTTCGTTAAAAAATTCAGCAATGAAGCAAAACGTGCGAAGTCAGTTTTGGTTTATCTGCAGCCGTTTTCGAGTAAAAAATTATTTTAACAATAAGAGTTTATTTTTGTTTAATAATACAATATTTTATTTTCGATGTAATTTGTAATTTTGATTCAGTATTGAAGTCCTCTCGTAGGAGGTCAGAATTTGTTGCACTCTTATTGTTAAAATAATTTTTACTCGAAAACGGCTCATTTTATCGATGTCAAACAAGAGTACCTTTTTTTAGCAAAAGGTTTAAACTACCAAAAACATATTTTTTGTGTCTTCACCATACAAGGCGTAAGAAATATTATCAATAATGTGCGAAAACTAGTCCGTCCCCTGGCAAACTAAAGAAGCGACATAAGTTTCCAAGGGCACTATTTTAAGAGGTCTTTACTAGTATACATCGTACTAAAAATATTATCAAATTATACAGAGCGCTTTAAAAGTTATTCACGAAAAATCGATTTCTAGCTGCCCCTTTAGGGATCATATCTCCGCAGGGGGCTTAAACGGAAAAACTTTATAGAAACCTTGTCGTGTTATTTTCATCTGTTCCATACGTGTGCGAGAGATTTCCTCCACATTTTCCCGGACACCCTGTATAGACCGACTTTGGTGAATATAGGCTTTAATGGGACCGAGTGCTCCTTATTAAAAGTTTATTTTCCTTGGGCCATAACTACTTTGTAATTATTATTAAAAAGTCTTACCCAGATGGTCGACTGTTTCTTTCCTCAAAACTCGCCACCCTCTCCATGACCGTGACTATGTCCACCAGCCTCCATAGAAAAATGCACCACTTCGTCCATTAAATACAAAAACGAAAAACCTGGCGCAGAAAAACAGTTCAGTGTACTGTTTAAACCTCGGCCTGAGCGGTTTCTCTTACCTCAAAGTGATGTGGACTAGGAGGCAGACAGGAGGACTCTCCTCCAAAACACAAAAGAGAGCTTAAGAAAGCGGCCATTGTCTTCTTGATTGGTCGAGTAAAACAGGCGGGAAGAAGTCCTGAAATTATTAAAAATACAGTGTGTCCCAGGCAGTGGCGTAGCGTGCTTGAGGAGCCCCGTATCAAAGTGAGTAAGGGGGCCCAAAAAAAAAAAAATTGAAGATCAAAAAAAGGTGCCTACTTCCAAATAAACATATTTTTTCTTATTGGAAACCCCAGAAAAATCCCCCTGTCGTGGCCCTGCACCATTAATACGGCAGCTACGGCGGTAGCTACGCCCCTGGTCCCAAGATATGTGTCTCAAGAGGACAAATCAACCAAACATTTTTTAATTTTAAACGTAATTTTGGGAATACTGCTCGCATGATCCAAACTAACTAAATAAATAAAAAATTTCTCCAATTGGTATTCTACAGAGCGAGTTATAACTAAAAATATGAAAAACCCAGGGGCTAACTACTTTATTTTTAATAAATAATAGTTTGAAAAACCAAAAACACGCTTTATATGCAACCGAACTAAGAATTATAAAATAACTTTTTCATTACAAAGGGTTTGTATTATTGCAGCAATAAAAGGTCAAATACTATATACCTTAAAATAGAATTATAATAAAATTTAAGATAATAACAGAATAATTCACTCTCAGAATAAAAGCGTGGGGTGCTTAATATATTAAATGTTATAATTATTTCATTTGTAAATATCTATGAGGGAAAAGTTATGAAAAATAGTAAAATGCACCCCACGCTTTTACGCTGAAGTGAATTATTCTGTTATTATCTTAAATTTTATTATAATTCTATTTTGAGGTAGTATAAGTGTCATTGTTTGACCTTTATTACTGTAATACAAACTCTTTGTAATGAAAATTATTTCTCTAATTTTTAATTCAGTTGCATATAAAAGCGTGTTTCTTTTAAACTATTATTTATTTTTCATTTTTTAGTTCGATATATCAATTAGTTTTCTAGCGAACATGTGATATTGAAATGTTTCACGAACTATTTCGTAATCCAATCATTTTATTTAAAGCTTCACTGTTGCATGGGGTTTCAGAACGCAACTACTCCGAACAAGTTTCTGTCAGCCTTATGCTGAGAGTACGTCCGAAACTGCACGCATGCGCAGATCGCGCACTAGCTCTTTCTCTGTTACTCTCCTACAGAAAATCTATAAAAGGAATTTATTTATCCAGTCGATCCCAATCAGATAACGGGATACTGTTTGCAGATTATGGCATTGTCATGGGTCCTGATAGTGTGCAAAGTTTCAAAGAAATCGAATCGCTGGAAGTTGGTGAAAGTTAAGCCTAAAGATTCCGTTACACGCATACATACATACATACATACTGATACAGACAACCCAGTTAATATAGAAGGTTAAGCAAATAGAACAAAATTGCATAAGTAAATGTTGTAGAGTATTAAATTTTATGTTAAAATTTGAAGTTAAAGCATGGAGTAAAAAAAATTTACATTACGCATTACAACTTAAATAATGGGCAAGAGAAAGTAAAATTTAAAAGACATTTTAATAGTTTTAAATATATTTTTTTTTTAAATTCGCTGCTTGATGCATAATGTAAAAAATTGACAAAAATATTTTTTTACTTTAATTCTTTAACCTTAAATTTTGACATAAAATTTAATTATCTGATGCAACATTAACCTTTACAATTTTGTCCTATTTTTAACACGCTTTTATTAACTTGGGTTGTAACTATCTATCCATCTATCTCATCTATGTAACGGAATCTTTGAGCCTAATTTTTACCAAACTTCCAGCTATTCAATTTCTTTGAAACTTTGCACACGTATCAAGGACCGATGACAATGCAATAATTTAAAAACAGTATCCCGTTAAGTTCCAGCATTTTCCAGGAAAACCGGAAAAAGTGAAAATACGTAATGTTCTGGCGGATGCGCCAGATTAGACAATTGAATAATCGAACTTAGATTATGTAGGACACACTTTAGCTTTAAATCAAGAATGCATGGCGAAGAAATTTTTTAGTGAATAAACTGGAGCATTTATTTTAAAAACCAATTGATATATCGAACTAAAAATGAAAAATAAATAATAGTTTAAAAAACTAAAAAACACGCTTTTATATGCAACCGAACTAAAATTAGAAAATAATTCTTCATTACAAAGAGTTTGTCAGTCACTTCAGAGTAAAAAGCGTGGGGTGCATTTTACTATTTTTTCATAACTTTTCCCTCATAGATATTTGCAAATAGAATAATTATAACATTTAATATATTAAGCACCCCACGCTTTTTTACTCTGAAGTGACTGACAAACTCTTTGTAATGAAAAATTATTTTCTAATTTTTAGTTCAGCTTGCATATAAAAGGCGTGTTTTTTTAGTTTTTTAAACTATTATTTATTAAAAATAAAGGTAGGGGAAAGTGGGGTGGATTCATACAAGGGGCACCTACATACATTGAGTTTATCTGAAGTTAGACACGAAGTAAAAAAGTAACGTAAGTGGTGTCGCAGCTTTTATGTATGTTTACAGACTAGTGAAGTTTCAGAATTTTCGGTGCGGTACGATCGAGTGCACAACACGAAACGTGTTTTAGCCTCACATAAGTAATTTCATAACGTAACTTTGGACATATTTTATGGCCAGTTACTATATTTTGGAATAATTATTGCTATTTAATCCTAATTATAATAGTATAAAGGCACTAATTTAATGTGTAAATTAATATAGATAAAGACGGTTTTCCTATTTCCAAATTTTTTTCATTAATTAGCATGTGATGGGGCAAATTCATACACAAGTATATGGGGCACATTCATACTGTATAAATGTACTCACGGCCCTTTATGAATATTTTTTTACCTATTATTTTTTGTTACACAGACGATTATAGTTATAAATATTATATAAAGTAGTTTAACTGAAGTAATGGTTTCATTTTTACGGAAAAAAAGGGTATGTCTTTGGATGTCAAAGATCAGTTAATTTATCAGACATAGTGATGATATTACCACAGATCTTAGGTCATAATCTGTTAATAACATGGGCATATTAATTTTAGGTTTTGTAAGTGAAGGTATCTTTGTGTTAACCAGAGTTTTTTATTTGATATAATTAATAATGTATAAGCTTATTTTTTTTTTTTTATTTTCAGATTGTTAGTTTTAATAAATATTACTGACTAAAATAAAGAATGTTATTAAGTGTCTTTGGTAGATAACCATACATGTAACGTAAATACCTTTAATAACACTCTGTTCACCAATCGGTACTTATGTTCATATCACGAAACTATTGTGATGTTAAAATAGGCATTAACAGGTTTGGATAAAAACTGTTTTTTAATTTTGAATTTTACTCTTTGTCTATGTAGAAAAATGTGTTTGTGTTTTTTTATAAAGTTTGGTATAAAACCATAACAATAATTATATCGAATTAATAGTGATGTGAAATGTGCCCCTTCGGTTGTATGAAGGTACCCCACTAATGGGGTACATTCATACATTTTGCTTTTTTTTGTAAAAGTCTTATGGAAACTCGTGCATGTAGATTTTCAATAATATTAAGGTTCTACTACAATATAAAATAGTTAAGCTACTAGTGTGTCATAAATTAAAAGAGATATACCTAAAACACGGCATTCCACAAAGCAAAATATAAAAACTGTATGAAGCCTCCCCACTTTCCCCTACTTATAGTATCATTTTTTATATTTTTAGTTATAACTCGCCCTGTATATTACCAATCGGACTAAAATTTTATATTTATCAGTTCTAAATCATGCACTAATTTTCCCAAAAGACGTTTAAATATTCCAAAATTTTTTGCATTGGTCTTTTTGTAACACTTATCCTGGGACACACTGTATACAGGTTGTCCTAAGAATATTTTAAAACTACAGGGTGACAAGAAAAACACTATTTTCGATTTAAATTAAAAAATGCAACAAGGTCAACCATCTGATAAAAATGGGTATCTAGATCCAATTTGGCGCAAAATATTTACAGAAATTACAGGATTTTTGGTTTGTGTCTCGGTTAAAAATAAGCACTTTTGAAAACACGCATTCAATTTCAGAACAAATATTAACAATATCTAACAACAAAAATAAAACAAAGAATGGTTAACAGTCAGCGTTTCGAGTAATTTTACATATACAGGGTGTTACAGAATAAGATGCTGATCCGTAAGGATGTTAATTCTTAGATGATTTTAAGAAGAAAACTGCAAATAAAGTTATGTCCTAAACCCCTTAACTTTTGAAAGGGTGTTAAAATACTCCCCATTCTTTTTGCAAGCAATTCTTAAGTGTTCCGCTAAATTGGCACTTTATATTTGATTTTTACCTTTTAAAAACCCATTTTTCTATTTGGTAATTTTCTAGAAACCTGCGGCAACTCGATTTTGACGAAATTTGGTATACGGGTTTTTGGGGCGCTGATCACGAATCTGAAAGAATTATTTGGCGGAAACGTTTCTGTTCTCGAGATATCCATCATCAAAGTTGCAGTATTTGAACTAAGCTTATTTTCACTATATTCCTCCTTCTTTGCACACAATTCTTGATTTAAAGCTAAAGTGTCACACAATATTTAATTTTCACCTTTTAAAACCCTGTTTTTCTACGTTTTTACATTATTTTTACAATAAATTACGTGGCTTTTCTTTGATAATGCGGCAACCATACATACACATAGAGCTTCATGGCACACTGGGATTGAAATGATTCAAAGTATAGGTATGCAATTTAATGCAAAATAATGTAAAATACGTAAAAAAGGGATTTTAAGAGGGTGAAAATCAAACATTTTGTGACACTTTAGCTTTAAATTAAGAATTGTGTTCAAAAAGAAGGGGGAATATAGTTAAAATAAGCTTAGTTCAAATTTGAACTTTGATGATGAATATCTCGAGAACGAAACGTTTCCGCCAAATAATTCTTTCAGTTTCGTTATCAGCGCCCCAAAAACCCCCGTATACCAAATTTCGTCAAAATCGAAGTTGCCGCCGGTTTCTAGAAAATTACCAAAAATCTTTAGATTCGTGATCAGCGCCCCAAAAACCCCGTATACCAAATTTCGTTAAAATAGGAGTTGCCGCAGGTTTCTAGAAAATTACCTTCTATTTTTTACCGCTTTTTCCATAAAATTGCAAAGCTGTACTTATTAAAATCGGCGTGTTGTCCGATAGCCGATAACTAAACAAAATGCTTTTAGTAAAAGGGTTGTCGTATATACAGGGTGTAACTAAATAAGTGTAAAACATTTAAGGAGGTGATTCCTCATTGAAAAATATGAAAAAAGTTCCTATAAACATGGGTCCGAAAATGCATACTTTCCCAGATACAGGGTGTTAAAGTTTTTAAATAAAATAGGTTTTTTGTAATTATCTCGAATACCCTGTAACCGATTTTCTTGAAATTTTTCAGTGTTATTTCTAGTAATAAGGGCCAAAGTTAGGCATAATTAAATTAAAATTATTAAGTCCAGTGGCGTCTCACGGGACATCTTATCGAAAATAATTGTAAAAATGTACGCCACTGACTTTTTGTAACTTTTTATTTTTTTTTAGAATAAGCAACTGAAAATACAACTTTTTATCTCTTGAAATTTTTTGTATCTTGCTTCGTTTTCGAGAAAAAAATAAAAACCACTTTATTGCATGTTTCTTGGGACGGAATTTTTGAATTTTGACGATTTACTGAGCAAAAACAGTTAAAGATAGAGCAAAATTAATTTTACTTTCCTATCTTAACTTTTTAAGGACTATCTAATGACATTAAAAAGTGAAGGTCAACTGAAGATTAAAGGTGAATGTTGAACCTAAATGTTGGACACCCTGTATCTTAGAAAGTATGCATTTTCGGACCCATGTTTAAAGGAACTTTTTTCACATTTTTCAATGAGGAATCACCTCCTTAAATGTTTTACACTTATTTAGTTACACCCTGTATTTTAAGTGACGACAGAATTAATTTATTTCATATCAAAATTTAAAAAACCAAATTCCAATTTTTTTATTAATAAAAAACTAAAATCACAAAAAAACGAATATCTACGCTGTTCGAAAACTACAAACCACTAAAAAATACATACCTACAAAAATACTACTAATTCCCAATGATACTATAGCCAAAAGTTTTGACTGAGTTAAATCCATATTTATAACAATACCGATAAAATTTATGATTAACAATATAATTTATTAATAAATAAATGATAAATTTATTTGAAATTTTAATACACAGCACTACAACAAAACACTTTTTTCCAATTTTTTTGTTACTTTTTTTTCTCCAAAATCCCTCCGTCACTCTTACAAAATACCGCGTGCTCTTACATTGTTTTTAATATTTTTTATCGAATTTAGAACAATTATTTATGTAAATTACGGTACCAAATAGGTACCACTCAAATATTTGTTCTAATTATTGTATCAAATAAAACAAATACTTAAAATAATGTTATCTTTGTTGTCGTTCACTTAAGTCTGAAATACATCTGACAAAAGTTGCGTTTGCGTTGTAGATACTAGACGCTACGGATTAAGGTCGGGCCACACATAATCGCAACGAGGCCCGAGGCCGTGCGTTTACCTGAGTGGCGTTCCAGTGACGCAAATAGAGCGCTCCCGAGTAGCTCAGGAGCATTTCGTTCTACTTTATGGCGTTCCAGTGACGGAAAGTGTTATGCACCTGAGCTACTCCGTTATTCTTTCCCCTTGCCCCTCATGCACCAACCCCTCTTTTGATTTTTGTGCTTCAAACGTGTTTTTTTATGATTAAGGATGGATTTTTTAAATTATTTATTTAAAATGGAATTAGATATTAAAAAGAGATTATTATTATAAAGCCAAGAAAGGTTAAAAACAACGAAATTTTAAAATTTCTTAAAGTATCTCCCTTTCCTTGTCTAAGGATGCGTTCCAGTGACTAACTTTTTAGAGCAGTTCAAGAGCTTCAAGCCCTAGAGCGTGACGCACAAAAATTTTCGTCACTGGAAAGACCCTCTGGTGAAATTTAGGGGATGCGGTGCAAAAAGGTTTGTATTTAATCAAACTGAAGTAATATGAGTCAATTATACCATGCGGTAATAGTTCGATATAGCGGTTTTCGCTATTATAAAAGATTTTCGAAAAATTCTTTTTAGGGCGTTTCTATAGGTCGATTATGACACAAATCTGTGTGCTCGTTTTCCAAAATCCATTTCTATAATTTATTATTAATAAAAATATTTACGGGACGGTGGAGTGAACAGGGGTGCTGGGTGGGGACAAAACAGTATAAATCCAACGTCAAACACAAGAAAACATTAATACACTGCACTCGGGGCACATGAAAAATGTAAATTAATTTTGAAAAGTACTAAATTTTTCGAAAACTATCCCACACATATGAGATATCTCGTCCGCCATTAATTAAAGAAGGAAAATAGGCGCATTCAATTTGGTCAGCTGATAACATGAAGTTCAGTATTATGAAAATGACAGTCTTGATAGAAGCAGCGTTGCCAAACTTCTTATGAAGAATTAATACCAAGGCTATTTCGGGGATTATCCACCATTTCCATAAGAAACAATGGTATTTTTTGTAGAAATGCCTCCTTCTTTATGTTTCGGTATTTTTCTTTTTTCTCTACAAATTATAATAGGAAGAAAGAATAACTTAATTTTTCATAAGAATTTTGTCCTGTATCTTCCTTTTTTAAAGCTATTGACACTTTCTCACTTTATTTGGCAACATCGCAAGACATTTACAGTTCTATTGAAAACTCTTCTTTTTATGCAGTGACAGCCATGGCGGGATTGTTTTACTATTATTTATTTTTAATTTTTTTAAATAATTTTTTGGGCATTTTTGTAAACAGAAAGTGCGGTGTGTACTGTGAAATACTGGTTTTGGGTGTTTAATGTAGGATTTCTACTGTTTCGTCCCCACCCAGCGCCCCTGTTCACTCCACCGTCCCGTAAATATGTTTTTATTAATAATAAATTATAGAAATGGATTTTGGAAAACGCGCACACAGATTTGTGTCATAATCGACCTATAGAAACGCCCTGAAAAAGAAATTTTCAAAAATCTCTTATAATAGCGAAAACCGCTATATCGATGAACTATTACCTACCATTCTTTAAATTACACTCGATCGTAAAATAAACCTTCACAAATAATGTAACACAGTTTTAAGGTTTGGCCATAAGCTTAATATCACCGCTTTGTGCCCGACCACGTCGCGGTATGTGCCACTCATTTTTAATTAGTCAGTTACCCGAAATATTAATTTAAAAAACCTATAAACAAAAATAATTTTATACTTCTTAATACATATTAAATCACTTCTGTCTTTTATTATTTGTTTACAGCAACTAACCTTTAAACACTAACTTTTAATTTTTTACGTAATGAACTGAAATAATAGGTGAAGCCCAGTAAACTCAAAGCTTGCTTCGGGAAACATCGGCGCGGCGCTATTCGATCCACGTATGATTTCATTTGCTGGACATGTTTCAGACCGTACGAGACATGGTGGTGCTACGGTGCGGGTCTTGTGGGACATCAGCTGCTGTTATGTGAGGCCAGACTTTTACCTATACTACACCCAAAGTTATTTGGATAAAAAGGAACAGAGATAAGTAGGAAAATCTGTTTAGATAAACAAAAAGATATACATTCATAAAACAACAGACTTAGCTTGACAAAAATGCTCTTTATATTTTAAAGGCCATAAAAATGCTTTGGAATTTTTCCGAATATATTTGCCCCACTTTCCTCTATCGCCGTAAATCCGGGCTCGGTGCGGTTTGTGAGGCCCCACCTTTAATCGCGCCATAAGCGTATTTAAGAGGGGTGTTCCGGGCTACAACTTCCCCACCCCAGAAGCGCCACATTTTTTTATTCAAGTAACATTTCTTTTTAATTTTAATATGCAGTTTAACGAAATTTAAATTTATTGTTATTGCGTTCTTTACTTATCGAACACCAATATGATTTTGATGATTTTGCATACGGAGACTTTAGGCGATGATTATAAATGTAAAATTTAAGTCGACAACGTTTCATTTTCGAGATATCCATCATCAAACTTGAAAAGCAGATTTACCTTATTTTCACTATATTTCCCCTTCTTTTTGGCCAAAAATATTGATTTTAAGGTAAATTTTCACACAATACTTGATTTCCACCATTTAAAAACCTATTTTTTTATTTATTTTGATCCTTTACTTTACCCACTTTTAATTATTTAACTTGCAGTAACCATGGCTACTGTGATTTAACGTGAAGCTTTGCAGGAGTAAAAAAATAAAAAATGGACTTTAAGAGGTGAAATTCACATATCGAGTGCCAATTTACCAGTAAACTTAGCGTGCAAAGAAAGGAAAAATATGATGAATTTAGGTTAATTTTCTAATCAAGTTTGATGATGAATATCTCGAGAACGAAACGTCGCCGACTATAAAGCCTCATATATCAAAAATCATCACTGATAAGTAAACATTTACCTTAATTATAATACACTTTATATTGGGTGTTTTAAAATACACTACAAATAATTTAAGGGCTTGTTTTAAGGTAAAATAAGATTTTTTTTCATAAACATTTGTCCTTTAATGAATCTTCTCCGAGCGACAGCCACTGTAAGTTGAAGGTTTGACAAAGGACCTTAGCAAGTCCTCCATCCTTCATCTACAACCTGTCTGTACCCAAGGTTAGTTTATATTTATAAGGTTGCGGCATATCCTCAACTTTTAGGCGGTTCGAGGTCGGGGACGCAGGGAAGGGCAGTTCTCGGAGAAAAGTTGGCAAGACTAGGTAAAAATAAAAGCTGAGATCAATCCAGTGGCGTCTAGAATTTGCGCATTTCATTTTGCATTCTTTTGGAAGTGATATTTGTTGAAAGATGTAATTCCAAATGTTTTTTATTTAAAGTAAAAGAATTTACAACTTAATAATAATTAAACACTGTTGTTGTAAACGGTTGTTCTACTAATACAATAAACTGTATATCTCCAGCACTGAATAACATGGCCGAAAAATGGGAGATGTAATGTCATAACACGTCAAAGTAATATGGCCGAATGTCGTGTCCTTATATAGACCGACTTTGGTCTGTACACCTATGTTTAGAGAAATACACTACCTACTCTTAAATAGTTTTATTATTAATGGTTAGCTAGAGATGAGAAGGTTATTTCAACTTCCTATACAAGGTGTTTTCTAATTACGATACAACACTTTAGGGCGTGATTACTTATTGTTCTTATAAACATATGTCCGAACTTGCTTCATTTCTGATATACAGGGCGTTAAAAGTTTTAAAAAGTGGCGTGTCAGTAGGCGCAACAGCCCATATTATTGAGAAATAAAAAATTACGCCACTGACTTCTTATGAAGTTTTTCTATTTTTTCCGATTAAGCAACTAAAAATGCAACTTTTTGTTGTCTTGTATTTTTTCTTATCTAGCTCTAGTCTAACAATTTTCTGCCCTAAAATAGTAGTATATTTTATCGAAAATCGTCATTGTCTATATTTACTAAGGTCAAAGTTGTATATTTTTTAATTTTAAATTTTATTTTGTGGATGTATAGTTTTTAAAATAACCTAAAGTAGCTTCATTTTTTTTTTTTTTGAAAACGAAGACTGATACCAAAGTCAGTCTATACATATAGGGTCGCGACATTCGGCCATATTGCTTTGACGTGTTATGACGTCATATCTCCCATTTTTCGGCCATGTTGTTCAGTGCCGGAGATATAAAGTTTATTATATTAGTAGAACAACCGTTTACACAACAGTTTTTAATTATTATTAAGTTGTAAATTCTTTTACTTTAAATAAAAAACATTTGGAATTACATCCTTCAACAAATATCACTTCCAAAACAATGCAAAATGAAATGCGCAAATTCTAGTAGCCACTGGATTGATCATCAGCTTTGATTTTACCCAGTCTTGCCAACTTTTCTCGGTGGAGTGCCCTTCCTTGCGTCTCCGGCCTCGAACCGCCTAAAAGTTGAGGATGTGTCGCAACCTTATATAAATATAAACTAACCTTGGACTGATACAACAAATACATAAGATACCAAAAATTGTACTAATAGTTGCCTAATTTAAAAAAATTAAAAACCCCAGTCAGTGGCGTATATTTTTTCTCAATAATATTGGCAATGGTGCCCACTGACACGTCACTAGACCCAATAATCTTAATCTAGGTGAAGCTTTCCAAGCACCTTATTACATTAAATAAATGTACCAAATTTAAGTCAAATCAGTTAGGGAATTTTTAGATAGTTATAAAATACAGACTTTTCAAAAAACTTCTAACAGTCCTGTATTTCAGAAATAAAGTAAATCCCGACATATGTTTATAGGAACTTTTATTTTTATAAAATAAAATAAGAAATTCCCCTTAAGTACTGTAGTTAGGAAATATCCTGGACAGGATGTTATTAATTTACAGGCGGACTTGGATAGGTTTTATGATTGGTGTACAAGAAACCGAATGATTCTAAATATAAAAAAATGCACATCAATCCACTTTAGTAGATCTTTAAACGTACAAAGAAATATTTACAGAATTAATTGCGAGCCTTTAAGCCACGTAAATACTATTAAAGATTTGGGGTGTTCTTTGATCATAAACTTACATTTTCTTCCCATATTGAATATTGCAAGAATAGAGCCCTTAGAGTTTTAGGGTTTATTAAAAGAAATACCAAAGATTTTAAAAATGTAAATTCAATAAAACTATTGTATACTTCGTTAGTAAGACCCCTTTTGGAAAATTGTTCTGTTGTTTGGAATCCATATTATGAGAAATATGTTAAAATGGTAAATTCTGTTCAGAGAAAGTTTTTAAGATACATTGCCTTTAAATTGCATATTCCCCAGGAAACAATAAATTTTGAAGATCTTGAAAAAGCTATTAATATACAAAGTTTGAAAGTTAGACGTGAAAATGCTGATGTATTGTTTCTTTTAAACTAATTCATGGGAATGTGCAATGTAGTGAACTGCTCTTTTCTATAAATTTCTATGTTCCTTCAAGGACATTAAGGCATTCTGTTACCTTTCAAACAAATTTTCACCAAAGGTTGTATGGGCAATTTTCCCCAATAAATAGATTGATGAAGCATGCCAATAAATTTGGGGACGATTTATTTAATCTATCCCTAAATAGGCTTCAAAGGGTTATGAAGTCCAATGTTTTATAGATTAAGGCTTCATGTAGATTTTTTAATGTATATTATTTTTTACTGCTTTTTAAGTATTTTGGTGGTTAACTAAAATATAAAATTTTAGTCCTGAATATTTGTTAATTAAAAAAGCTTAGTACTAGATATATATGTAGATGCTTGTTATTTAAAATTGTAATTGGGCAATGCCCGTTAATGAGTAAATAAATAAATAAATAAATAAATATTTCAACTTATTTATTACTTTTTCAGGAATATGTTGAGGGTGGTGTGTTTTAAAACAAAAGCACTGTATAGGGTTCTCAGGGTGTTAACATATTAAAGTATTTCCATAATATCTAATCCATACATTAAAAGAAAAAACAATATAATATTATAAAAAAATTATCTAGTAATTTTTTATATCACAATTGCTTCTTTTTGTTTAAACTTTTTTACATCGATTTTTAGTCGTTACTTTCTTCGTCCATTTGATTCTTGTAGTGTTTCCGTACCACTTGCATTTTGAAAAACTTTTGATAGTCGTGTTTTTGTGAGGAGGAGGCGGGGAGATAGTGTCCTCCTGCATGTCTGACGATGAGCGGATCTTCGAAACAGGTAGATAGTGCTTCACTCATTTCTAAAACATACAGTGTTTGTGTAAAGTCAAGACCCCCTCCTAACTTTTGAATTGTTTGGTAATTTTTCATGTAAATTTAAGGACTTTAATAAGACAACATAAACCAAATTTCAGACAAGAAATGACAGATATAAATGTCAAACTGACAGCTAGGCGCCATTTTGAAAAGAAAAATTAAATGGAAAGAGGGGTCATTGTGGCACATCATTTTAAAGCTCCTGACAAGTTCTTTATAACCCCAGAATATAAAGTGAATACGTTCACCCCCAAAAATGCTGGTACCTTAAAAATTACCTGAATACCTGATTTGGATGGCCATATCTCCAAAAATAACAAAGTTGGATATACCTAATGTGGTATTTTCTTAAAAGTCTTTTAGATACCTTTTTGATGGTGCTCCAATATACAGCGTGCGATGTTAAAAAAAAATCTATACTTTTTGTCCTACCCTGTATAGCCTATAAAGCCATACAAGAGCTTTAAGAAAATACCACATTAGAGACATTTTGCACCCCGTATTTTGCAATTCCGTTGTGGTTAACGTTATTCTGAGACTGCGCAGTAACGCAAACATGATCCGTTATCGGTATTAACCATACCGGACTCCTTTAATTACGGATGAATACCGAAGAGCTTATCGTTATCGTTATTGTTAAACTACGTGGTTGCCGGATTGTAGAAATTTTAATATCAATTATTTAAAAGGTTAAAATTTTATTGTCATATTAATTAAAATATCATTTATACAAAGGCTCTAATTAGCGAAAAATCTATAGCAGTAATAAAAATCAAATAGTGTTAAGAAATTAAAACGGACTTGCACTTTTACGGATATTCTAAATCAGTAATTAATTTAGATGTTACAATCTGGCACACTTGCTTTTTATTCTACTACCAAACCTAACCTTACTTTTTGTGTTTTGCTAATACTGTATTGTTTGCATCTACTTTAAAAACCGAAATCAACAGAAGTGTTTGCATATATTTAAATATGAATTTATATCTAATGAAGAATAAAAGTAAATACTGATTTTTCGTTAACTTTAAAATGGGTGAACCACAGGCAAAAATAAGGTTATGTGTCGAAAGCGCTGACGCAAGATATATTTCTTAAAAGAGGCTGCAAAATCTCTGTCTAAAACTGCTGCCGTAATCGTTATGTTTAATAACGATAACTATAAGGAGGCCAAAAAACGTCTGTTATTTTAAGAGGTGCAAAATGTCTCTATTTATGTGTATCTAAATTTATTAGATACGGAAATTCGGCAATTCTAAATAGTAATGTGACATTTCAAAAGTGTTTACGCCTACTTGATTTTTCGAAAGCCATTTGCAGTATTGCATCTAGGTGGCTATGATCTTTTATTTATGATTTTATTTTTAAGCCGATCGCAAATAAATTGGTATTAGCAAAGTCGGTCTATATAAGGTCACGACATTCGGCCATATTGCTTTGACGTGTTATGACGTCACATCTCCCATTTTTCGGTCATGTTGTTCAGTGCCGGAGATATACAGTTTATTGTATTAGTAGAACAACCGTTTACACAACAGTTTTTAATTGTTATAAAGTTGTAAATTCTTTTACTTTAAATAAAAATCGTTTGGAATTACATCTTTCAACAAATATCACTTCCAAAACAATCCAAAATAAAATGCGCAAATTCTAGACGCCACTGGATTCATCTTCAGCTTTGACTTTTATCCAGTCTTGCCAACTTTTCTCCGAGAAGTGCCCTTCCTTGCATCCCCGACCTCAAACCGCCTAAAAGTTGAGGATATGTCGCAACCTTATAAATATAAACTAACCTTGGGTATTAGATTCGTCAAAAAATCATTTATTCTGAAAAGTGCTTGTCTAAAAGGGTTGCCATTAATAAATAATAGTTAGATACGGGAATGTCAATTTGCCAAATTGTTTTATTCCTATCTTTTACTACGTTTATATCGCATAGTTCAAGCTGGCTTGAAAACAAAGCGGCTTTGAAGTGGTTTCCAAGTCTACGTGTTTATTTCGGTGGCTTGAAAGTCAATCAAAAATCGAGGTCAAGCACATTTCAGGCCATTGTCGTCAGTGGCGGCTCGTGACCTCTAAAGTTGGTGAATCACATTTAATAAATTCATGCCCCCCGCTGGTTTTTGGTCATTTTCATTCCACCTTGAAAAAGGTGTTTCCAGCAAAACACACACTGGGTCATAAATTGGAAACGAATCCATTATAATCTATACTGTTATTAATAATAATAAAATAATAATATTTAGCCGCGAAAAATCCACGCGCGTCGTCCCTATTTTCGATTTTCCACGTTCTAAAGCGCCTTACTACTAAACTGAATCACAATGAATCGCGGTGCACTGGTTCGCATTTCAGTGGTTCCAGTCTTAACCATACGTGTCGTTTCCATGGCAACCGCCGTAAACAAGCGGCCTGCAGCAGCGAAATTGAGAATCGTTTTCACACTGCTGGGATGTGCTTCTATTCTCGGTCGTCGGCGCGCGGCGTTGTCGAGCACCTGTTAGTCACAGCGTCGCTCTCTTTATCGGAATATCGGCGGCGCGCAGCTCAGGTGATTCGGTCGATTGGAATAAATTAATGAAACTTAAAATGTCGTAATTTGATTATTTGATATTTAATTCTAACCGAGGGAAAAATAAAACTTTTTTCTTTTTAAGTAAAGTAAATTGAAGACATTGTAGAAATATGTAAGTATTATACGAGAATTTTAGGTGAATCAGTGCTTCACTTGATTCATATGACCAGCCGCCACTGATCGTCGTACGCATGCGGCAGTTTTGCATCCAAATTCACAGTAGACATTAAATGAAAAACAAACCTCACTTTTTAATTTGTCCCGCTTTGTGTGCTGTTGTAGGTGTGTGCGTGTTTTAAAGTTTTTTCACCTGTTTTTCCACTCATATTTTGTATAAAAATGTCAAAATCATATTTGAAATTGACACTGATGACGTTCGAGGAAGCATTCATCTGAAGTTAGGCAGTTATTAAGCCCGCTTGAATCGTTTATATCGTGTTTCTAATCGGCTTCAGTGAAGTCAACCCTGCTTATTTTCAGGCTTGACTTGAACGATTCAAGTCACTTTCAAGCGCGTTTATATCGCTTTTTTCAAGCCACTTTAAAAGCCGCTTTAACTCAAGCTAGCTTCAACTATTCGATATAAACGTAGTGTTTGACTCTTTGTTTGACCTCCGGACAGTGCGGACGTGCGTAGAGGACTACAAAGTTCTTCCCGGTGTGGCGGCTAGAGGTGTCGTACGAACGTTTTTTACTTTCGGGGATCAAGGAAAGATTCACGCTAAATTGACGGGACGGCATCTTTCTTCTGGATCTAAGCGCTGTGAGCGAAGATTCCTATAAGCTGATGGTATCCTGTTTGGTGGTGAACACGTGGTATTTCTCAAATGGCGGGAAATAGATGGGCGTGCCATGGGAACTGTCAGTAGTGAAAGTGAAGGTTATACGTAACACCAGTAGCAGATCTTGGTTTGACAGCCGACAATTTATGCATTGCATCGATTGTTGAATTGTTTGTTTTCTTTTTGGAATTTCTGGGAGCTACGAGCTCGATTATCCAGATTTTCCGCCGACGAAGCCCTGGAAAGCATAGTCCGGAAGGGGAGAGTGGTGGATTGGACCTGAAGGGACCAAAACCAAGAAAAAAATGGAGAGAGAGTGAGAGAAACGTAGTGTTTCATATTAGTCACTAAAAATTTGCGATTGCATTTTCTAACACCTTCTATGGTCACTAATTAATTTGCGTCCAATCCTGACCACCTAGATGCAATATTAAAAATGGCTTTAAAAAATCAAGTAGGCTTAAAAACGTTTTAAAATGTTACATTTTGACTTAGAATAATTGTCGCGGGAATCCAAAAATGTCAAAATATACAGGGTGTTCCACTTAAAAATTCAAAATTGGAGCAATTTCCGGTTACACCGGAAGTGACTGGAATGTTTAAAATATGCGAAAACTCTCCACTTCTCATACCATTTATATAAAAGTATTATTTTGATACGTTTAATAATCTCAGAAGTTAGGGCTTTTCTAATAAATTCATTGACACTCGGTATGGAAGCGGCGCTTTAACCCAGCCTGTCAATTTTGACACGTTTCCGGTGTCGGACTGGGCGAACGCGTCACTTTTTTGTCGGACAAGCTTACCACAATGTTTTATATGTAATTTTTAAACATTGCACCAAAAATTGTAAAGGTTACAGTGATGAAACCCGCCCAGACCGATACCCGAAACATGTCAAAATATGTGTTTCAAACTTTTTGATCACCAGGTAGTGAATTTTAGGCTCTCCGCACATGGGTCGGTAAAACAGCGACGAAAACGCGATTTTTACAGACATCGACAGCACGTAGGCATATTAGCGTGTCCGATCTCAGCAATCTGCGTCCTTTAGTAAACAATGAATCATCTCTGTACGGTTGTCGCCCATTCAAACACGAATATATGCGTACATACTGTCGAAAGCTTTTCGAATCTCTGTCTTGTCGCTGTATCACCGACCCATGTGCGGAGTGCCTTAAACTTACCTGTAGGTATAACTTTATCTGTCTCTCCAAAAATATGTAAACTTGGTATATCTATCCTCTCACTGTAATATTTCAGATGAGGTAAACTTTGGGACTTGAATCCACTGGCCATGATTGCGAAATCGAACTTTATATGCTTTGTTACTAAAAAGAAATAAAATGTATTATTTTGGAGACAAATTTGTTACTGTATGTCAAAAATTGTAAGCGCTTAGTCATGACCTAATTTTTAGGCGCGCTTGTGGTTGCTCTGGTTGTATCGGCAGCGGCGGACACCGGAGTTAAGCAGTGAAGTGCTCGCCCATAACGTGGATGGGTGACCTGGTCTTTGTCGGTTTTGGACAACAGCACGCGGTGTTCTGCTCGGGCGTAATCAACCGAGCAGAAACCATCCAAGTTATAGAATGAATGGTGTGTTAATGAGAAGGAGTAGGGGTCAGGGCACAATAAGCCTTAGGCCCGCCGCAAATTGAACCCAGCCCACGTATAGCATACGCGCAGCCGACGCGTGCATAACTTTGTAAAACATGCTTTTAAATGGAGTGGCGCATATTGGACCCAGCCCAGGGCTAGCTCAATCTGCTGCCAGCCACGCGTCGGTAGGTTTATGTTCGCCGCACAGATTTGGTTAGTACTTATCGGTGCGTCCTGATCGTCCATAGATAAGACCGCGGACCCCCTAACACATGCTCGCAAACCCCCAGGGGTCCGGGGACCACTGCTTAAGAAGCGCTGCAATAGAACATGTTGATAAATAAAAAATATTATTTATTTTTTTGGCTTTTAGATCACTTGGCACTGCCATTCTACAATGTTTGCCTTAAATTAATCATAAAATTGACCAACCTATAAGAAAACAAAAATATAAAGCGTGTCCCATTAAAAATTAAAAATAATAAATAAATAATTATAAAATGAGTCATTTTACAAATAAACATAAAGCAGATCTGCATAAAAAATTGCAGGAATTGTTCACTTATCGGACACCACGCCAATTTTGATATTTTTTAGCAGGCAGGGGCTTTTGGGGCACTGATTACGAATTTTAACCTAAATTCTCCATATTCCCACGTATTTTTTCACTCAATTCTTAAGTTTTCTTTTAAACTGGCATTTAATATTTGCTTTCCAACCCTTAAAACCCCATTTTACTATTTATTTTACCCATTTTCTCCATAAAATTGGGAAGTCTCACTTTCAATATTAATCCAATCAAGTCATGGCTACTGCAATTAAAAGTGAGGCCTTGCAATTTTATGAAAAAAAAACAGGTAAAATAAAAAGAAAAATGAATTTTAAGAGAATGAAATCAAATATTGAGTGTCAATTTAGCTTTAAATTAAGAATTGTTTTCAAAACGAAGGGAAATTTTCAAGTTTAATGATACATATATCTCGAAAACGAAATATTACCGACTTAAAATTATTTCGGATTCGTAATCAGTGCCCTAAAAACCCCTGTACGCCAAAAATTACGTTTAAAAAACTAAAAAAACACGCTTTTATATGCAACCGAACTAAAAATTAGAAAATAATTTTTCATTAAAAAAATATTGTCACTTCATAGTAAAAAGCGTGGGGTGCTTAATATATTAAATGTTATAATTATTATATTTGCCAATATCTATGAGGGAAAAGTTATGAAAAAATTGTAAAATGCACCCCACGCTTTTTACTATGAAGTGACAATATTTTTTTTAATGAAAAATTATTTTCTAATTTTTAGTTCGGTTGCATATAAAAGCGTGTTTTTTTAGTTTTTTTAAACTATTATTTATTTTTCATTTTTAGTTCGATATGCATTTATGTATGTATGTATGTTAAAATGCTCCAGTTTATTCACTAAAAAATTCCTTCGCCATTTTGTCAAGAGTAGCTAAACCCTGGAGAAAAGTTTGGAATGTTGCCAAAAGATGGCAACCCAGGTGTTGTTTTTATAATATAATGGAATTTTTTTCCCGCGATCCAAACCAGGATAACGGGATACTGTTTGCAGATTATTGCATTGTCATGTGGGTGTCTTAAGCGAGGTAAGAGGGAGTTTGTTGACACGGGACCTAAATACTTGAAGATTTGGGGGAAGGAAAGACCTCCGCGGGCAGCAGGTTCCACAATCTAGAAACTCTAGGGATAAAAGAACGAACAAAGTGAGAAGTTCGGGGCCTGTCCAGTTGGACCGTATAGGGATGCATACGCGGAACCACGAGTTTCTCTGTTGGGAACCGTAAGTGGAGGAACTATACTGGACAATTCTTCAGAGCAGAAGCCATGGAAGTACCTATAAAAAGCGATAAACTCCCACAGCCCGACGATGTGCAAGAGAGGGAAGCCTTTCTGTAAGTGAAGGATCATTAATGAGACGAATAGCTCTTCTTGAATAGAATCAAGAATGCTTAGGGTTGTGGGGGACGCCATGCCCCAGATATGAGAACAATATTCCAAGGGAGGTCGGATTTGGGACACATATAAAGTGTATAAATTAGAAGGGGAAAAATACTTTTTGGCTCTGAAAGAGAAATCCAAGCTTTTTGAAGCTGCCGTGGCTATAGATACAATGTGTTTATGCCAGTTAAGGTTACTTTCAAATGTGACGCCCACAAGATTAAAGGTGTCTTTGCTCTGTAAAACTTGGCCGCTCATAAGTAGAGGATGAGTATTTGATGACTCTTTTCGCGACAAGGAACATGATTGTGTTTGGATGCATTAAAATGGACGAGATTTTTAGCGCCCCAATCCAATATTAAATTAAGATCCTGCGAAAGAGATATCTGCATCGCTCTGCGTTTGTTTTCCAAGTCAGGTTTAGTGATGGGTTTGGGAACCTGAAAACTGGAGTGAAGGGTACTATCGTCGGCGAAACTATGAATGGAATTAGTTGTGGACGAGAGAAGGTCGTTGATGTGAAGAAGAAACAATGTTGGTGCCAGAACTGAGCCCTGAGGGACTCCAGCATTTACTTGGTGAAAGCATGAAGAATGGCCGTCCACAATAACTGATATACGACGATCAGATAGATAACTAGATAGTAGCCGGGCACAGAGTTTAGTTGAAAGACCATGATATTCTTTATTTGCTCAATAACTTATAGTACATAGATATATACATATGGTGACATATACATATACTTTGCAACTGACGTTTTAGCATTGTCAATAAATTAAAATAAAATTTAAATATTTACAATAGTTACAAAAATATTAAAAATATAAAATAAAACAATTAAAATATGACATAAGGTAGATTGTAACACAGAATAAAATTCCATGAAACAACTACAATCTTATTATTAAAATTAAACTCATAGTATTCTGCCAAATTGTATGGACACTATCTCTCTCAATAACTTTTTTGTTGAAGTTCCAAAATTTATTTAGGACCACAAAAATTCTTACCTTTTGTGGAAGCTGATCAAATAACTTTCATTGAAGTTACAGAGAAATCTTTTGTGTTAATGCTCAACCCGGCAGAGTGGGTATTATATCACTTACACTTTTATGTCTTGTGTCATAATCATGAACAGAACTATGAGTACTAAATGTGTTTGGATTGGTTTTGTCATACAAAAGGCGTTGGTGTATGTATAGTCCTGGCAGAGTCAGTATGTTAAATTTCCTAAAAATATTCTCTACAAGAAGTCTTGCTTGTTACACATCTTACGTGTGTACTTACTTTCATCGACCGCCTGCCCGATCTCGGGATCCTCCAAGGCTTCAATGTTATCCACTAAAATAACTTTATGAGGCGCCGTTACGTAATTAAACTGAGCCCACTTGTGCACCATTTTCCTAAAGGACCCCGTTTTAGCCCTAAAAACTTCCGCGTTCTGCCTGTAACCGTGTAGAGCTAAAATTCTTAATTTTTGAGATATTGTTTCCGGAGTGCAGCATGTTTCGTCTATGTTTTGTGTTTTCTGCATATTTATTTTTTAAATATTAAAAATTGATTTAATAACTGCAAAACAAGCAATTTTTTAGGTTATATTTGCGTGTCGCTAACGCTAGCTCCGAAAAGGGTGCCAGCTCCCAGCTCCACAAAGCTAAGACATACGTCCTTAGGTGTGTTTGGCATAACAAAAGTTTTAACTTTTTCGTTTGGTATCGCCAGTGTAATTCAGAGTGGCTTTCCAGTGACGCAAATAGAGCGCTCCCGAGTAGCTTAGGAGCATTTCGTTCTACTTTATGGCGTTCAAGTGACGGAATGTGTTATGCACCTGAACTACTCCGTTTTTCTTTCCCTTGCCCCTCATGGACCAACCCCTCTTTTGGTTTTTGTGCTTCAAACGTGTTTTTTATGGTTAAAGATGGATTTTTTAAAATTATTTGTTTAAAATGGGATTAGATATTAAAAAGAGAATACTATTATAAAGCAAAGAAAGGTTAAAAACAACGAAATTTTAAAATTTCTTAAAGTATCTCTCTTTCCTTGTCTAAGGATGCGTTCCAGTGACTAACTTTTTAGAGCAGTTCAAGAGCTTAAAGCCCTGGAGCGTGACGCACACAAATTTTCGTCACTGGAAAGCAACCCAGGACTAGGTCTTTGGCATCCAGTCCTAGTTATAACCCAAGGTTAGTTTATATTTATAAGGTTGCGACACATCCTCAACTTTTAGGCGGTTCGAGGTCGGGGACGCAAGGAAGGGCACTCCACGGAGAAAAGTTGGCAAGACTGGATAAAATCAAAGCTGTTGATCAATCCAGTGGCGTCTAGAATTTGCGCATTTCCTCTGTTAAAATTAATAACCCAACTTTGAGAACACCCTATATAGGTTGGAGAGTATAGTTTACAGATTTATCAGCATTGTTTAAGCGGGTCAATTATGAAAAAAGTTAAGAGACGGATAGTACCAGTAATATAAAAATAAAAACTACACTAAATAAATATTTATTTAAGGATATTTACCAACGTTCTATCCTTGTTTCTATAAATCGTAAACACTTGAAACTTCAAATTCCTATATATAAAAAAAAAGACAAATAACAAGATGTTTCTCTTTTATATTATTGTTTTAGTGCTTGGTAATAACAATGATTGCATTTAAACACAGTAATATCTTCAGGATTTTTACTTCTAAGGGCCTATTTTCTTCCAGTGCTTGATAATCTCACCAATCAGATTTAAACGTATAGACCTGTAAGCCAGATGCTAAATTTTGTCAGTTATTTCCTCTCAGTCCATAACTTGTAAATTGCTTTAAGAGGGTCGTACATAAATGTTTTTTAGCGTCAGCTGCGTCTCCGATGGTGAAATTGTACAGGCTGCTCCAGAAAAAAGAACGTAAGTAATGTAAGATGTATTAAAATTTTATTTTGGTCAAGAATTTTTCACAAATCCTAAATATCTTAAAAACCTTACATTTTTGGTATAGGTGTCGCTGATAAAATTTATGTTAATTTTATTTCTACAATCCAAAACTAAACTAATATATATGGTGTTTCACTTAAAGAACACAAGTATAACATGAATCTTTTCTTTGCAGCATTCTGTATAATTCCACCATCGGCGCCGCAGCTGACGCTCACAACAATTAATGTACAACCCGCTTGAAGCATTTTACGAGTTACGGACTTAGAGGAAATTGGTCATGAAAATCTGTCGCTGGCTCACAGACCAGTAATGTATCATAAGTTATGCTTCTTTAAATCTTTTCGAATTTGATAATCACAATGGTCGCATTTACATCTTTAGTATTTTTATGTCGGCGGACGTGTCTGCTAATGTTACTTTTGTCAAGACTTTGATAATCACACTGATCGCATTTAAATACATCGACGTCCTCAGGATTTTTATGTCGGAGAGCGTGCGTTTTTAAATGGCCTTTGTAACGAGTTTGGTAATTACACTGATCGCATCTAAACATTTTAACATCTTCGGGATTTTTATGTCGGAGAAGATGCGTATTCAAACTACTTTTCCGAAAAGATTGATAATTACACTGATTACATTTAAACATATTAAGATCTTTTGGGTTTTTATGTCGAAGGATGTGCTTATTCATATCACTTTTATAAATACTTTGATAGTCACAATGATCGCATTTAAACCTACTAATATCTTCGAGATTTTTATGTCGGAAGGCGTGTATAGTTAAATGACTTTTATACCTAGTTTCAAAATCACAATAGTCGCATTTAAACATATCAACCTCTTTGGGATTTTTGTGCCGGAGAAGATGCGTCTTTAACCTGCTTTTACGAAAAGTCTGATAATCACAATGAGCGCATTTAAAGACTTGATCAGGTTTTATTTGTTGAGTAAGTGGCTTTTTTGAATTATGTCCTTGCATTTCTTTATCAAAACATTGATTTTCAGAGATGTATGGATAATCTTCAGATTTTTCGTTATCAAAGCGCTTAACCAACACCCTGAAAAAAATGAAGTTAAGTATTTTGACAACGTTGCATGGCCTTCAGCGCCCTCATCGAACACTATTTGAACCATTTTGATGACATTTGTTTGTGATATTTTGCTTGCTGTTTTTACAGTAAGTATAATTTTATTTAAATTATTTTATTTTACTTATTGGATGACAAAGACCAGCATCTTTTTCTAAAACACCCTATAGCGGGTGTCAAGGAATCTATTAGACAAGTCGTAACTTCTAGTCACTAGGTGACGTCACAAAGATAACCTATATTTTCGGACAAATATAAAAAAATTAAGCGCTCCTTATTAAAAGTTTATCTTCCTTGCCACACTGAACGTCACTATGTTTTTAAGTGAACAGCACAACGATTGATATTATACTTACTAACGAAGGTTTTCCGCGCCATTTTATAGAAAACTCCAGAATTGTCTGATAAATTATTTTAATACAGAATGTAACAAAAGTTATAAATGCTAATAGTAAATAACTCGAGAATTTGGGTAAATTACTCAAAGAAATTATTAAACTTAATTAAATATTCCTAACTATCTACATTTTTATAAACTAAAAATATATATTTATCCCGTTACAATATAATTATAATAACTGACATTTTAATAAAAAAATAACCCTATAAAGCTGTGGTTTTTACAAAGAAAAAAGAAATTTTTAAAGAAAAGACTTTTTTCTACTACCGTTAATTTAAAGGTTATTATAAAGATTACTCTAATTTAGTATATTACATAAAGTAATGAAACGAAAAAAAAAGTTTTTGCTGCAGCTTGCAGGGATTTATGTGTATTTTTAAATCAGACTTACAAATAGTTTGATAATTACAACGATCACATTTAAGCACAGTAACATCTTCGGGATTTGTACACACATGCTCAAAATCTAGGGATATTGAATTATTTTTATTACAAAGTGGTTTTAAATTTTTAATTAAATATTTTTTGTTACCATAATAGTTAGGGACACAAAAGAGATACAATAATAACAAATAAACTATAATGGGATAAAAATACTGATTTACGTGGAAAAAATTTAAATTTATCAAAAACATATTCAAAATAACAACAAAAAATTATGCAAAATTTTACAAAAAAAAAGAAAAATTAAAAAAACTTAATATGGAATGTGACCTCCTCGTGCATTGATGGTGGCTCTACAACGTCTTTCCATGCTCAGGATCAAGTTATCCAGATCTTCTTGGGGGATTGCATTCCAACACTGTTGTAGTGCTTGAAAGAGCTGATCTTGGTTTTGAAATTGATTCTGACCCTGAAGAACTCTTCGCTGAAACATGCTCTATAGGATTGAGATCGGGCGATTGAGCTGGCCAATCTAAAACCCGAATGTTCTGCTCTTCCAAAAAATTTCTAGTGACTCTGGCTGTATGTGGAGTGGCATTATCGTGCATTAAAATAAAATTGTCACCGATATGTTGGGCGTATGGAACAACAATAGGTTCTAGAACGTTCCTAATGTAACGTTCTGCAGACACGAAGCGGTCCAGAAGAACGAGCTCAGTTCGACTGCCCAGAGAAATTCCTGCCCATACCATAATTGTCCCTCCTCTATAACTGTGAACCTCCTGAGTATGATGGATTCGATTTCTTGTGCCAGGTGCTCTCCATACACGTACCCTTCTAGAATCTGGATACAAACCGAAGCGGGATTCATCGGTAAACAACACATTCTGCCATTCATTTTGCTCCCAAGTGACATGTTCCTGAGCCCACACTAAGCGACTGGCGCGATTCCCTCGATTTAAGGGTTGGCATCTCCAAGGTCTTCGGTTAACTAGATTACCTTCCCTTAACCTTCTATAGATGGTATGTCTTGAAACGGTCACATCATGAGCTCCACGCAGATGGTTTATTAATTGTGGTGCTGTCACTGTGTCATTTCTTCGAGCTTCTAATTGAACGTATCGGTCCATCTGAGGCGTAGTCACCCTTGGTCGACCCAAATGCCTTTCCCGTATACTTTCAGTCTCCCGATAACGGCTCCAAAGACGTGAGATAACACTCCGAGTGGTGCCTATCGCATTGGCCACGTCAATTTGACGCATTCTACCCTCAATCATCCCCACAGCCCGCAACATCTCATTTTCGGCCAAATGATGTCTAGGCATATTTTAACAATTCAAAAAACACCTTTGCAGTACTAAACTTAACAAAGAACTAATAAAATTGTACAGTATCAATACTGTGTATTTCAGGCATCTTAAAAAGAACACTTTTTTGTGAGTAAAATATTTTCGCACGAATTTATCTTGTTAATTTACATCAATAAATATTGCTAGAATTGTGATACACTGCTCAACATAGATTAAGATAAGAAAAAAGAATTAATGAACAAATTATATTAAAACTCTTTAATATCCCTAGATTTTGAGCATGTGTGTATGTCAGAGGACGTGTATTTTTAATCTATTTTTCGTAACAAGTTTGATAATAACAGTAGTCGCATTCAAACATGATATTTTTATCGGATTTCTATGTCAAACGACGTGTATTTCTAAATAATTTTTATAAAACGTTTGATAATCGCAATGATCACATATAAACAAAGTAACTTCTTCGGGATTTTTATGTCGGACGACGCGACGTGCAATTTTAAATTCCTCTCGTAAGGAGTTTGATAATCACAATGATCGCATTTAAACTTAGTAACTTCTTTAACATTTTAATGTCGTTCGTGAGTAAGTGATTTTTTTATATTTGTTCTCCGCGTTCCCTGATCCTGAGTATGTTTCTTTGCTAAAGCCGTCAACCAACATGCTAGAAAATAAAAAAGTGTAGATGCAGCAACCAGTCACGTAACATTTAATAGGTTAGAAAGAAAAAAAAGTAAAAATATGGAATTATTCTTGTTACAAGTTTGAGAATCACAATGATCTCATTCAAACAGTAGCTTTTTTTTCCTTTATCTGGCATTTTATGTCATTGCAGTTCATGCATGTTTAAAGAAAATTTGTAAGAAGTTTGATAATCACAATGTTAGCTGTTAAGTTTATTAACTTATTTGGGATTTTTATGCCGAAGGTCATGTTTCTTTAAAAGATGTTTATAAGGAGTTTGATAATCACAATGATCGCACTTAAACATATTATATTGTTTAGGATGTTTATCTCGCAGGTTATGTTGCTTTAAATGACTTTTGCAAAAAGTTCGATAATCACAATTATCGCACTTATACATTTTAAGATCTTCCGGATTTTTATGTACAAGGCCATGACGCATTAAATGACTTTTGTAAAGGGTTTTATAATTGCAGTGATCGCATTTAAACATATTAAAAACTTCAGAATTGTGATGTCGGATAACGTGTTGGCTCAAATGACACTTATAAACAGTTTGATAATCACATTGACTGCATTTTAACAGACTAACTTCCTCGGAATTTTTATGTTGAAGGTTGTGCTTCTCTAAATTACCTTTGCCATGAGATTGATAATTACAGTGATTGCATTTAAACATACTATCTTTGGAATTTTTATGTCGGCGGATATGTGTCTTTAAATATTCTTTTTGCCACAGTTTGATAATCACATTGATCACATTTAAGCATGGTAACATCTTCAGAAATTTTATGTCTGGTCAGGTGCCTATATAAATTCTTTTTATAACGAGTTTGAAAATCACAATAATCGCATTCAAACAGAGTATCTTCTTCGGGATTTCTATGCCTGACGACGTGAATTCTTAAATATCTTTGGTAAAACGTTTGATAATCGCAATGATCACATTTAAACAAAGTAACTTCTTCGGGATTTTTATGTCGAACGACGTGCAATTTTAAATTCCTTTCGTAAGGTGTTTGATAATCACAATGATCGCATTTAAACATTATATTTTTTCTGGATTTCCATGTCGGACGACGTGATTTCTTAAATATTTTTGTAAAACGTTTGATAATCGCAATAATCACATTTAAACAAAGTAACTTCTTCGGAGTTTTTACGCAGTTCGTGAGTAAGTTGCTTCATCGTATTTCTCCTCCGCGATCCTTGATCCTGACTTTGATTTTCGTTTTTAATTGGATTATCTTCATATTTTTCTTTGCTTAAGCCATCGATCAACATGCTAGAAAACAAAAAATTATAGGTGCAGCAACCAGTGACATAACATTTAATAATTTAGGGGAAAAAATAGTAGAAAATATGGAATCAACAAAATAAAAGATATAGTATGCTTATAGGACTGCCGCACTCGCCTGACGGCTCATGCTGTCAAACATCCTATTCGTAAAGAACCCCATTTCATTTTGTATTTTATTTTTACTTGCAATGTATAAATAAATGTAATTTAAAATAAAGAAAAAAATACAATAACCGCATTTTAACATAATAACTTCTATGCAGTTTTTATTTAAAAATATATATATATATATATTTTTTAGTGGTCCTCTTTGTATGTATGGCATTAAAGTCAACCTGATGGACCCCAGGGTGTGAGGCGTGTGTCCCTGTTTATATGTGTTTGTAGAAGTAAATATAATTTACGAGTAACCTACCTAACTCCATGGCCAAAATACCTAGCAAGGCCATGCCAAACTTGACAAAAAAATATTTTCGTAACAAGTTTGATAATCACAATGATCGCATTCTAACATAGTAACTTGTTCAGGATTTTAATGTGAAACGACATGTATGTATAAATTATTTTTTTTGGGATTTTTATGTCGAATAACTTGTATTTTTAAATTATTTTCATACCGTGAAAATCACATTGGCCTTATTTAAAAACATCGTTAGGATTTTTATGACGGCGGATCTGTCTTCCTAAATGTAATTTATCTGATCTGATAGTCACAATGATTGCATTTAAACATATCAAAATTATCTGGAATTTAATGTCGTCATAATCACAGTAGTCGCATTCAAACATGATATTTTTTTCCGGATTTCTAAATAATTTATATAAAACGTTTGATAATCACAATGATCACATATAAACAAAGTAACTTCTTCGGGATTTTTATGTAGGACGACGTGCAATTTTAAATTCCTCTCGTAAGGAGTTTGATAATCACAATGATCGCATTTAAACTTAGTAACTTCTTAAACATTTTAATGTCGTTCGTGAGTAAGTGACTTTTTTATATTTCTTCTCCGCGTTCCTTGATCCTGAATATGTTTCTTTGCTAAGATGCAGCAACCGGTGACGTAACATTTAATAGATTAGAAAGAAAAAATGTAGAAAATATGGAATTATTCTTGTTACAAGTTTGAGAATCACAATGATCTCATTCAAACAGTAACTTTTTGGGATTGTCATGTGGAATACCGTATATTTTTAAATTATTTTCATAACGTGAAAATTATGTCGGCGGACCTGTCTTCCTAAATTTCCTTTATCTGGCATTTTATGTCATTGCAGTTCATGCATATTTAAAGAAAATTTGTAAGAAGTTTGATGATCACAATATTAGCTGTTAAGTTTATTAACTTATTTGGGATTTTTATGCCGAAGGTCGTGTTTCTTTAAAAGATGTTTATTAGGAGTTTGATAATCACAATGATCGCACTTGAACATATTATGTTGTTTAGGATGGTTATGTCGCAGGTTATGTTGCTTTAAATGACGTTTGCAAAAAGTTCGATAATCACAATTATCGCACTTATACATTTTAAGATCTTCTGGATTTTTATGTACAAGGCCATGACGCCTTAAATTACTTTTGTAAAGGGTTTTATAATTGCAGTGATCGCATTTAAACATATTAAAAACTTCAGAGTTATGATGTCGGATAACGTGTTGGCTCAAATGACACTTATAAACAGTTTGATAATCACATTGACTGCATTTAAACAGACTAACTTCCTCGGAATTTTTATGTTGAAGGTGGTGCTTCTCTAAATTACCTTTGTCATGAGCTTGATAATTACAGTAATTACATTTAAACATATTATCTTTGGAATTTTTATGTCGGCGGATATGTGCCTTTAAATATTCTTTGCCACAGTTTGATAATCACATTGATCACATTTAAGCATGGTAACATCTTCAGTAATTTTATGTGTGAGCATGTGCCTATTTAAACTCCTTTTATAACGAGTTTGAAAATCACAATAATCGCATTCAAACAGAGTATCTTCTTCGGGATTTCTATGTCGGACGACGTGAACTCTTAAATATTTTTGGTAAAACGTTTGATAATCGCAATAATCACATTTAAACAAAGTAACTTCTTCGGGATTTTTATGTCTAACGACGTGCAATTTTAAATTCCTTTCGTAAGGTGTTTGATAATCACAATGATCGCATTTAAACATTATATTTTTTTCGGGATTTCCATGTCGGACGACGTGTTTTCTTAAATATCTTTGGTGAAACGTTTGATAATCGCAATGATCACATTTTAACAAAGTAACTTCTTCGGGATTTTTATGTCGAACGACGTGCAATTTTAAATTCCTTTTGTAAGGTGTTTGATAATCACAATGATCGCATTTAAACATTATATTTTTTTCGGGATTTCCATGTCGGACGACGTGATATCTTAAATATTTTTTGTAAAACGTTTGATAATCGCAATGATCACATTTAAACAAAGTAACTTCTTCGGGATTTTTATGTCGAACGACGTGCAATTTTAAATTCCTTTCGTAAGGTGTTTGATAATCACAATGATCGCATTTAAACATTATATTTTTTCGGGATTTCCATGTCGGACGACGTGATTTCTTAAATATTTTTTGTAAAACGTTTGGTAATCGCAATAATCACATTTAAACAAAGTAACTTCTTCGGAGTTTTTACGTAGTTTGTGAGTAAGTGGCTTCATCGTATTTTTCCTCCGCGATCCTTGATCCTGACTTTGATTTTCGTTTTCGATTGGATTATCTTCATATTTTTCTTTGCTAAAGCCATCGGTCAACATGCTAGAAAACAAAAAATTATAGGTGCAGCAACCAGTGACGTAACACTTAATAATTTAGAAAAAAAGTAGAAAATATGGAATCAACAAAATAAAAGATATAGTATGCTTATAGGACTGCCTCACTCGCTTGACGGCTCATGCTGTCAAACCTCCTATTTGTAAAGAACGCCATTTCATTTTGTATTTTATTTTCACTTGCAATGTACAAAATAAATGTAATTTGGAATAAAGAAAATAATAAAAAAAAATACAATAACCGCATTTTACCATAGTGACTTCTATGCAGTTTTTATAAAAGAAAATGTCTATTTAATTTTTTTCTTAGTGGTCCTCTTTGTGTATGGCACTAAAAGTCAACCTGATGAACCCCAGGATGTGAAGCGTGTGTCCCTGTTTATATGTGTTTATATAAGTAAATATAATTTACGATTAAACTAAATAACTCCATGGCCAAAACACCTAGCAAGGCCATACCAAACTTGATAAAAAAAATACATTTTCGTAACGAGTTTGATAATCAGAATGATTGCATTCTAACATAGTAATTTGTTCAGGATATTTATGTAAAACGATGTGTATGTATAATTTATTTGTGTAACAAGTTTAATACAGTAACTTTTTGGGATTTGTAAGGTGGGATAACTTGTATTTTTAAATTATTTTCATGGCGTGAAAATTACATTGGCCTTATTTAAAACATCGTTCGGATTTTTATGACGGCGGATCTGTCTTCCTAAATGTAATTTATCTGATCTGATAGTCACAATGATTGCATTTAAACATATCAAAATTATCTGGAATTTAATGTCGTTGCAGCAAAAGAATGTAAGAAGTTTGATAATCACAACTATAGCTGTTAAATATTAGTTATTTATGTAACAAGTGCCTAAAGTGATACTTTTTTACGAATGGGAAGTCAGGCGAGTGCAGCAATTCCATGAGTAAAAAAGACACTTTGTGCATGTGTTACATACAATATTTTTCTATAACCTTATAAAACTTCCCCAAATTACCAGTGTATAGATTTTTTATTTATTTAAACTTTATAATTTTAATTTTTGCAGCACAGCCATTATATTGCAACAAAAAATTATAGCCTTCTTATATTTTAAAAGACAAGTATGCTCTTTATAACTATGCCGTTATTATTTAATTTTAGAAAATTGTATGTACTTACTTTTTGTAGAAATAATACTAAAATAGTATAAACTTCTTTTTAATTTCTTATTCATACAAAGTCATTACAACTATTAATTTTAAACAATTTCTATTAAATTTATAAAACTGTCAAATTTTAGGACTAGTGACACATGAACTAAAAAAATATTGACGAAATCGAAGTCAAAGGTAACTTGACCGTTTGGTTCAGTTGATGTCACGTTTACTGTTTCCTTGCATAAATTAATATTTAAGTTTATTGTAGTAGCATGAACACAAAACACTAATTCAAACTGTACAAAAAAGCTTCAAAGTGTTACAAAAAGTTATGTCATTGCAGTTCATGCATATTTAAAGAAAATTTGTAAGAAGTTTGATGATCACAATGTTAGCTGTTAAGTTTATTAACTTATTCGGGATTTTTATGTTGAAGTTCGTGTTTCTTTAGAAGTTGTTTATAAGGAGTTTGATAATCACAATGATCGCACTTGAACATATTAAGGTCTTCCGGATTTTTATGTACAAGGTCATGACGCTTTAAATTACTTTTGTAAGGTGTTTTAAAATTACACTGATCGCATTTGAACATATTAACAACTTCTGGATTTTCATGTCGGATAACGTGTTGAGTAAAACAATACTTATACACAGTTTGATAATCACACTGACTGCATTTGAACATACTAACTTCCCCGGAATTCTTATGTCGAAGGTTGTGCCTCTCTAAATTACTTTTGTCATTAGCTTGATAATTACAGTGATTGCATTTAAACATTATATCTTTGGAAGTATTATGGCGGCGGATATGTTTCTTTAAATTTCCTTTTTCCACAGTTTGATAATCACATTGATCGCATTTAAACATAGTGACATCTTCGGGATTTTTATGTCGAAGGACGTGTATTTTTAATCTACTTTCGTAACAAGTTTGATAATCACAATGATCGCATTTAAACATTGTAATTTTTTACAATTTTTATGTCGGATAACGTGTATTCTTAAATAATTTTTGTAAAACGTTTTATAATCGCAGTGATCGCATTTAAGCAACGTAACTTCTTCGGGATTTTTATGTCGGACGACGTGCAATTTTAAATTCCTTTCATAGGAAGTTTGATAATCGCAATGATCGCATTTAAACATGGTAACTTCTTCGTGATTTTTATGACGCATAATGTGTGATTTTAAATTAGATTTATGAATAGTTTTATAATCACAACGATCACATTTAAACATTGTAACATCTTTAGGATTTCTATGTCGGGCGACGTGTATTTTTAAATAATATTTGTAAACCGTTTGATAATCGCAATGGTTGCATTTAAGCATAGTAACATCTTCGGGCTTTTATGTCGGACGATGTGCATTTTTAAAGTACTTTTATAAGGAGTTTGATAATCACAATAATCGCATTTAAACATCGTAACTTGTTCGTGACTTTTATGTCGCATAATGTGTGTTTTTAAACTAGACTTATGAATAGTTTGATAATCACAACAATCACATTTAAACATGGTAACATCTTTAGGATTTCCATGTAGGACGACGTGTATTTTTAGACTATGTTTGTTAAACGTTTGATAATCGCAATGATCGCATTTAAGCAAAGTAATTTTTTCGGGATGTGTATGTCGGAAGACGTGCAATTTTATATTCCTTTCGTAAGGAGTTTGATAATTACAATAATCGCATTTAAATATAGTAACATCTTCAGAATTTTTATGTTGTTCGTAAATAAGTTGCTCCTTCGTATTTCTTCTACGCGTCACCTGATCCTGACTTTGATTTTTGATTGGATGTTCTTCATATTTTTTCTGCTAAAGCCATCAACCAACATGCTAGAAAACAAAAAGTAAAGGTGCAGCAACCGGTGACGTAACATTCAACAGTAAGAAAAAAGAAGAAAAAATTATAGTAGAAAATATGAAATTAGCAAAATGAAACTAGAAGGTGGGCAAAATTGGTCGTTTTAATGGGCTATCTTAATTAAAAAAACGATTTAGGTGTTATGGGGTCGGTTTTGGGAAGACTTAAAGAAACAAAGTTAAAATTTAAAAAAATATATTTATCTAAGAGATACGAGGGAAAATTGAAAAAATTTGTTTTCAATTTAACCCTTTATATACATTATTATAAGAGATCATCGAATCGAATCGAAAAATCATAAAAAGAAATCTAAGTATTTTATATTGTTCGAAGTGTATTTTAAAATGCCGAATAACGAGTTTAATAATCACAATGATTGCATTTATACATCTTTAGTATTTTTATGTCGCCGCATGTGTTGCATTAAATTTCCCTTCACCCGTGATTGGTGATCACAATAATCACATTTAAACATTTTAACATCTTCGGGATGTTTATGAATGTTCATGTGTTTCTTGAGGCTCCATTTGACCCGTGTTTTATAACCACACAGTTTGCATTTAAACATAGTAAGTTCTTTGGGATGTTTATGTCGCTGAACATGTATTTTTAATCTACTTTCATAACAAGTTTGAAAATCACAATGATCGCATTTAAACATGGTAATTTTTTCAGGATTCATATGTCGCACGAGGTGTGTTTTTAAATAATTTTTATAAAACGTTTGGTAATCACAATGTTCGCATTTAAACACAGTAACTTCTTCGGGATTTTTATGCCGGACGCCGTGAAATTTTAAATTCTTTTCTGAACAAGTTTGATAATCACAATGATCGCATTTAAACATAGTAAGTTCTTCGGGTTTTTTATGTCGGACCACATGTGTTTTCAGTTTGTTTCGGTAAAAAGTTTGATAATCACAATGATCGCATTTAAACATTGTAACATCTGCGAATTTTTTATGTTGTTCCACGTGTATTTTAAAATCTCTTTGATTAGTATTTTGATAAAGACAGTCATTGCATTTAAAAACATGTAGTGTAGCTGTTGTGTCGTCTATAGTTGACTTCTTTATATTTCTTTTCTGCTTTGATTGACCTCCTTTTCGATTTTTGGTTTTGATTCGATGATCTTTGCATATTTTTTTGCCAAAGGAATCAACCGAAATGCTAAAAACAAAAAGCTTAGGTGCAGTTACCATTAATTGTAATATACAGCAGAAAAAAACTATTTACCAATTTTGATAACATTAAATTTTGATATACAGGATGTTTTCTAACTACGGTATGAAACTTTAGACAATGATTTCTTATATCATTTTAGTTAAAAAGTTCCTTTAAATCTATGTCCGGACTTGCTTCATTTCTCATTTCTGTTAAAGGTTTTAAAAAGTCGGTATTTTATAAATATCCTAAAAGAGGAGTGAGCAACATTTTTTAATCAACAGGCATTTAATTTTTAAAATTTTTTGGAGGACCGCACATAAAGTAACACTAATTAATTATTTACAAAACTTGTAAATGGTGTGGTGTACGTACTAAAGGTCACTTTTCCGCACGCATTTTAGTTCTGATATTGTAACTTTTTCCGCACTAGTGCGGAAAAGTATAAGTAAGGTATTAGGTAGCATTGAATTAAAATAATAAAAAGAAAATAATGAAATTTGGTTTTAACGTTTTTTTACGCTCGTAGAAAAAATAGCGTTCCTAACACGTCCCGAAAGTGCCTTTTCCGCGCTTGACTGCAATTGCAACTGCTGTCGCGTGCGGAAAAGTGGCACTTTCAGCACTGAATTAGGAAATATACTATAAAGGCACATTTTACATTAGAAAATACAAAGAAAAGTTCACAACAGTAGGGTAGCTGTTAAAAATGTAATGTGAATTACTGTGTAAATAGTGGTTTATTACTCAACCATGAAAAGACTGAACTAATACATTTTTCATTAAAAGATCAGAATCACAACCTTCTTGTACATCTTAACCATAAATCCATAGATCAAAAAAAATTGTACTAAATTTCTCGGTGTGCTAGTAGATAATAGATTACAATGGTCGACTCACGTAGATAGTGTTCTTAAGAAATTCGCAAGGCATTGTTTTGTCTTATGACAATTAAGAAATAAACTTGATTTGCCACTTCCATTACTTTATTATAATGCATAAGTTTACTTGACTTTAAATTATGCCACAATAGCCTGGGGTAACTGCTCTAGAGCAAACGAAATTTTCATTAAACAAAAAAAATACATACCTAAGCACAGATTAAGCATTGTTTTTTTATCTTTGGACAATCCACGAAGGCTGAAAGCCTAAATACTAACGTACCGTGGGTGTCTTAAGCAAGGTAAGAGGAAGTTTGTTAACACGGGACTTAAAAACTTGAAGATTTGGGGGAAGGAAAGACCTCCGCTGGCAGTAGGTTCCACAGTCTAGAAACTCTAGGGATAAAAGAACGAACGAAATGGGAAGTTCGGGGCCTGTCCAATTGGACCGTATAGGGATGCATACGTGCGGCACCACGAGTTTCTCTGTTATGAGCTCCTATCTTACGCTTACTCCTATCACAAGCTGTGAAGGTCGGATTTTAAATAGCCAAAATGTACAGAATTGTTTTTCTTCCGTTGATACAACTTTCATTGAAATCTGAACATCAGTTTTTGTAAAGTAAAATAAAATCTGCGATTTCCAATAAGGGTCAATGTTAAAAGCAATTGTGTTATTATACGTAGGGTGTTCAGTAAGTTTTGAGATATTTTGTAACTAAACGGTGCAGGAAAGTAACATTGATATTTTTTGTTTGTACATGTCATGACATGTCGTAGTACTACATAGTTATTAGTAAACTATCAGTTTTGCGCCAGTTCGTGTCCAGCGATTTTAGCGCAATGGCGTCGTGGACGACTATCGAGTGCCGTGCAATTTTGAAATACAACTTTTCACGTGGGTTATCTCAAGAACAGTGTTTAGAAGAAATGAAGCCTATACTTGTTGATGACTGTCCATCTCGTGGGACCATATACAGATGGTACAAACAATTTCAGCGGGGCTCGTTTTCGCTTGAAGACGCCTCACGCTCAGGTCGACCGTATGAAGTAGTTACCCCAGAAAACATATCTGCCGTCCAAAAGCTATAGAAACAAACCGACGAATTACCTATCGACAGTTAGAAGAGACATTGAACATTAGTTTAGCAACATTACACACGATCATACATGAGCAGTTGGGTTTTAGAAAAAATTGTACTCTTTGTGTTCCACACAAGTTAACTCCCGAGCAGCAGACACAAAGAGTGAATTGGTGTAAAAAAATGATGTCCACATTCCAGGAAGGTAAATTTAAAGACATAGTGTCGATCGTCACGGGAGATGAAACTTATCTTTATTATTACGACGTCCCAACTAAACAACAGAATAAGATATGGGTTCTCGAAGGTGAAGAAACTCCGACCGAAGTTCGCAAATTAAGATCTGTAAAAGAAATAATGACAGTTGTTTTCTTTGGTTCAAAAGGAATAATTGAACGTGTTGTGCTCCGAGAACCGAAGACCGTAAATGCTCTCTGGTACACTACAGTATTCCTTTCAAAACTTATAGAAAAGTTAAGAGTGATTCGCCCAAACTCGCAACTCGCTAGCTGGTACCTTCATCATGACAATGCCCCACATCATCGAGCTGAACTTACCAGTCAATTTTTGACAGATGCAGGCTTGAGACTTTTGGAACATCCGCCTTATAGCCCCAACTTGGCGCCGTGTGACTTTGGGTTGTTTCCTTTTGTCAAGAGCCAACTGAAAGGACAAAAATTTTAAACTGAAGACGCGCTACTGGAGGCCTGGGATAAAATATGCGCTGAAATTTTAAATGAAAAGTGGAAAGCTATTTTTAGTGACTGGTTGGTTAGAATGAAAAAGTGTATGCAATGTGGTGGAAATTATTTTGAAAAAATCAAATAAATGTACGTATATCTCAAAACTTTTCGAACACCCTACGTATTTATAACTTCTTTTCAATTCTCTGTAGATCTTTGAAATTCAACTGGTTGATTTTTTTGATTGTGTTTGTCATTCAACACTGTTGAGCAAGGGCAAAACACTAACGGTATTAGGGGTAATGCCCACAAGTTTCTAAAAAATTACTTGTCTAATCGCCTACAAAGTGTAGATCATCATGGACAAAGATCGACGCCACTTCCAGTACTTGCTGGAATTCCACAAGGTTCCATACTGGGTCCTTTCTTATTTATTCTATACACCAATGATCTTTCACACTATATGGGCAATATTAAAACATTGCAATATGCTGATGATACTACATTTTATTTTTATGAAAAAATCTGGAAACTGTGGAACCAAAAACAGAAATAATTCTACAGAAAGCAAGGAACTGGTTCGCAGCAAACTCTCTCTCTTTAAATTTGGACAAAACCGCAAACATTAAATTCTCCCTAAAACCAGATAATCAAGAAAACAATGAGGTTAGATTCTTGGGTATGTATTTGGACAAGGAGCTCAATTTTAAAAATCATATCCTAAACCTTAATTCAAAACTCTCAAGCGTTATATTCTTGCTTAGAAAAATATCTGAATACACCTCACAGATGGTAGTAAGACAAGCCTATATGGCTCTATTCCAGAGCCACATTATGTATGGAATCCTTTTTTGGGGTAACTCAACTAATTGGACATCGGTCTTTAAACTACAAAAAATGGCTTTGCGGACTATTGCGGGTGTAACAAGCAAGACTTCTTGTAGAGAATATTTTAGGAAATTTAACATACTGACTCTGCCAGGACTATACATACACCAATGCCTTTTGTATGTCAAAACCAATCCAAACACATTTAGTACTCATAGTTCTGTTCATGATTATGACACAAGACATAAAAGTAAAGTGATAATACCCACTCACCGATTGACATTAACACAAAAAATTTCTCTATAACTTCAATAAAGTTATTTAATCAGCTTCCACAAAAATTAAGAATTTTGGTCTAAATAAATTTAGAACTTCAACAAAAAAGTTATTGATAGAGATATGTCCATACAATTTGGCAGAATACTATGAGTTTAATTTTAATAATGGATTGTAGTTGCTTCATGGAATTTTATTCTGTGTTACAATTTACCTTATGTCACATTTTAATTGTTTTATTTTATATTTTAATATTTTTGTAACTATTTTAAATATTTAAATTTTATTGTAATTTGTTGACGATGCTAAAACGTCAGTGCAAGTATATGTATATGTCACCATATGTATATATCTATGTACTATAAGTTATTGAGCAAATAAAGAATATCTATCTATCTATCTATCTTCACAAGAGAATGGGGAGGATATGATAAAAAACTAAGACATTCTGCAAAAACTGCAAAAACATCTTGATATATTTATTTGTTCTAAAGTAATTTGTGATCAAAATCTGTATTTAAAAATGTGATACTAGCAGCAACAACAGCAAGCAAAATATGACAAACAAATGTCATAGTGCCCCATTAGCAGTGCCAGATAAAGCCAACGCGAGGCTCGTAGCAAATGTAAATATGGGGCCCTTGTTTCTGATAAGGGTAAATTAATGTGGTTCCCCATTTGAAAGTAAATATATTACCTGGTTTCGGAGGGCTCTAGTACTTCCGTCTTGATCTCTACTTCCTCATTCTTTACATTGCACTGTCCAATGATAATCTGATCAGATATTTCTTCTTCATGTTTGTCTTCGATTTTTACATTTGTCACAATTTGTTCAGCGGAAAAATTGATAATTCTGTAAATAATAAAAATAATTTGGTAATTTTCTAAACCTGCGGCAACCCGATTTTGACGAAATTTGGTATACGGGGTTTTTGGGGCGCTGATCACGAATCTGAAAGATTTTTTGGCGGAAATGTTTCGTTCTTGAGATATTCATAATCAGACTTGAAATTTAAACTAATCCTATTTTAACAATATTCACCCTTCTTTTTGCACACAATTCTTGATTTAAAGCTAAAGTGGCACACAATATTTGATTTTCACCTTTTAAAACCCCGTTTTTTACGTATTTTACATTATTTTTGCATTAAATTGCATAGCTATACTTTAAATCATTTTAATCCAAGTGTGCCATGAAGCCCTATGTGTATGTATGGTTGCCGCATTATCAAAGAAAAGCCACGCAATTTAATTCAAAACTAATGTAAAAAGCGTAGAAAACGGAGTTTTAAAAGGTGAAAATCAAATATTTTGGGACACTTTAGCTTTAAATCAAGAATTGTGTGCAAAAAAGAAGGGGGAATAAATAAGCTTAGTTCAAATTTGAACTTTGATGAAGAATATCTCGAGAACGAAACGTTTCCGCCAAAAAAATCTTTTAAATTCGTGGTTAGCGCCCCAAAAAACCCCCGTATACCAAATTTCGTTAAAAATCGGAGTCGCCGCAGGTTTCTAGAAAATTACCAATAATTTGTTTGTTTATAAGTTTTGTTTTATATACAGCCTTAATTTTGTCTTATATAGTCTTAAATTAAGGTAAAAAATTAGCCGAGGGAGGGCAGAGGCCAATTTTTACACCGCTTTAAAAAATAAAGATCCTGAGCAGAGTAAAACCGTAATTGTTAAAAACTTACTTATCTGAATCCAAAGCACCCTGCATTTTGGTATATTCCGAAACATGGTTGAATTCAAAAGCATAGCTTTCTTGCTCTACTTTTAAAATCGGATAGCTGGGAGTTATGAGTGAATCTTCCAGATCATTGACTTCTTTTTTAACCACATACCGTGGAGCAATACTTATCACTTTGCTCAGAAACATCCTTGCTTATAGAACTAGATGAAGGCAAAGGCATTTCTACGTGGGTATCATCGTTGCATCCATGCATAACTTCAGAAAACCCTTTTGAAATGGGTGGTAATCCCTCCTTATCGTAGTTCTCCATTGTAAAATGTAAACTTCATGCCCTTAATGAAGGGTTTTATTTAACAGACAGGACATGATAAACACAGAAAAACTGGGTGTGTATAAGACATATATACAAATAATCTAGGGTGATTGTGCCTTATAGGTATTAAAAAAGTAGATAATTTGTAGTAACGATTTTGGTATTAATACATTGTGGATTTGTTAAGTAATCATTTCCACGATGGATCACTTCTCTAAAATCATCCTATTAAAAATTATTTACTTTTATAATGTCGCAATGTATCACCTATTTGTATTTTTTATTTAACAGTTTGACATTCGACAGATATAGTGTATTCCTTTTACCTTGTACCGTTCTGAACCGTTCTCTGAACTGTCAATAGTGTCAAGAACGGTTCTACAACATGAAGAAATGTCAAAATTGTAAAAGGAACACTTATGGGTGTCGTTCCGGGCGGTTCTGGAGCATGAAAGGAATTACAGCAAATGTCACAAAATTCTAAAATAAACACTTATGGTGTCGTTCGGGCGGTTCTGAAGCATAAAAGGAAAACAGAGATTTATCATAAAATAAGGTTTGTTCCAGCAGAAAGTTGGAAACATGTTAGCAACAATCGTAAAACGCAGAAATTGTTACAAAGATTAATCAGAAATGTTTTCTGGAACAGTTTTCTCTGGAACGAAAAATAAACAAGGCGTCCATACTGCTTATACGTCAATACAAAAAAGGTAATGTTAAAAATTGTCAGTAATGTTTGAAGAAAGTTTGCAGGCTTTTTCAAACAGTTTCCAACATCTTAAAACTACTGCTGGAACAACAAAAATTGCATAATGTTACAAACATGGCACTGCTGGAACGACAAATTTGACGTGCGCAGAATCCGAACGGTTGCAAGCATTTGTGTATTCCTTTATATGTTTTAGAACCGACCAGAACAACACCGTAAGTATTCCCTTTTATAATCGAATTGTTCTGCAGAACCGTTCTATTACCTCTCCCCTGCCTTCTCATGCACCATCATCGAAGGAGGTGCACGAAGTGTTCTGACACTAATGACATATGCCAAAGGGCAAATAGTAAATATACTTGGTTATATTTGAAAATATCTGTAATAATTTATTGTGGTTAATTAATTACCCCAAAAAATTAATATAAACCATGGGTGACTAAAATAAAAACCAAACAAAGACCAACAAATCTGTCAAATCTTATAAATGTCATGTCAACGGGCAAATCCCACAGTTTTTAGTGTTCCTTTTAAAACTGTTTTGATCGGTTCTGAAGAACGGTTCTACAAGTTAAAAGGAATACACCAATTTCTGACAGCCTGCTGGAACAAACCTATAATAAACATGAGGACTACATAGGCACTAGACAACCGGAACAAAAGCAAAACAAATAATCATCCGAACAAGGATATTTCCAAAAGTCGATCTGAAATTTTACTCACTATTCAGATTAAGAAACACTATTGGTATATTTAGTGTACTCCTTTTATCTTGTAGAACCGTTCTCTGAACGTCAATAGTGTCAGGAACGGTTCTACAACATGAAAAAATGTCAAAAAATTGTAAAAGAAACACTTATGGTGTCGTTCTGGAGCATAAAAGGAATACACCAATTCCGTTTATGCTCTAGAACCGCCCGAAATCGCTATGGAACTGTCAATGGTGTCAAAACTGTGTTAAAAATATAAACGACTGCAATTAAAAGAAATATTTTTCGGTCATTCCTGGCGGTTCTAGACCTTAAAGGGAATACATCACAATTGCTGTATTCCTTTTATGCTTCAGAACCGCCCGGAACGACACCATAAATGTTCCTTTTACAATTTTTTGACATTTTTTCATGTTGTAGAACCGTTCTTGACACTATTGACAGTTCAGAGAGCGGTTCAGAACGGTTCTACAAGGTAAAAGGAATACACTAAATGCGGCCAATAGGCTGATAAAAAGGGGTAAATAGATCAAAAATGGCGAAAAATATTTACAGAAATCACCAGATTTTTTGTTTGTGTTTCGGCTAGGTACAAGCACTTTTGAAAACAAAGCATTACATTTCAGAAATAAAACCATGTTAGGGATTGTGTGTGTTCGCGGCCATCTTCTACTAAACTTATGTTTTTTGGGCTATTCGGCTATCGTCGAAGATTTTGTTTCCTTGACGTTTCACCAGCGCGAGTGGTTGGCATCCTCAGAAGGTTCCAGAGGGTCTTTCCAGTGACGAAAATTTTTGTGCGTCACGCTCCAGGGCTTGAAGCTCTTGAACTACTCTAAAAAGTTAGTCACTGGAACGCATCCTTAGACAAGGAAAGAGAGATACTTTAAGAAACTTTAAAATTTCGTTGTTTTTAACCTGTTCTTGGCTTTATAATAATAATCTCTTTTAATATCTAATTCCATTTTAAATAAATAATTTTAAAAAATCCATCCTTAATCATAAAAACACGTTTGAAGCACAAAAACCAAAAGAGGGTGGTGCATGAGGGGCAAGGGGAAAGAAAGAACCATAACACTTTCCGTCACTGGAACGCCATAAAGTAGAACGAAATGCTCCTGAGCTACTCGGGAGCGCTCTATTTGCGTCACTGGAAAGCCACTCTGGTAGACTATTTGCGTACTCGGTCCAGGCGCGGACGTAGCGAGTATTTATAGGCACCTTTGGTGGGCGGGGCCTTTGAACTTCATCAGCCAAAAATAACCAGAACTAACCACAAGGAACAGAAAGTAGATTAGAAAAACAACAAAAATATTTATTTATTAAATATAAAAATTACAGTGAAAAAAATAAAACAATTTATAATTAATCACATCTTATGGATTTTTATGTCAAATTTAATGTCTTTTTTAAACTCCTGCACACTAATTTTGACAATAACATCTTAACATGTTGCAAAAGATTCAACTTTAATGCACTTTTCCATATATTGCTCTTTATATTCACACGGTTCGTCTTTAAACATCTCAATAGTCTTTCCATTTTTATGTTGCAGGGCATGCTTTTTTAAATTATCTTTATAACGAGTTTGATGATTACAATGATCACATTTAAATATCTCAACATCTTTTGATTTTTATGTCGCAAGGCATGGTTTCTTAAAGAGTGTTTATATATGGTTTGAAAATCACATTGATCGCATTTAACCTTATCAACATCCTTCACATCTTTATGTCTTAAGACGTGCATTTTTAAATGCCCTTTAAAACGAGTTTGATAGTTACACTGATCGCATTTAAACATCTCAACATCTTCTGGATTTTTATGTCGCAAGGCATGCTTTTTTAAACTACTTTTGTCAACAGTTTGGTAATTACATTGATCGCATTTAAAGGTATTAACATCTTCTGGATTTTTATGTTTCAAGGCATGTCTTATTAAAGACTTTTTATATATAGTTTGAAAATCACATTGTTCGCATTTAAACATGTTAATATCCTCCACATCTTTATGTATTAAGACGTGCGTTTTTAATTGCCCTCTGAAACGAGTTTGGTAATTACACTGATCGCATTTAAACATCTCAACATCTTCTGGATTTTTATGTCGCAAGACATGCTTTTTAAACTACTTTTGTCAATGGTTTGGTAATCACATTGATCGCATTTAAACGTATTAACATCTTCTGGATTTTTATGTTGCAAGGCATGCTTTCTTAAAGACACTTTATATATAGTTTCAAAATCACATTGGTAACATTTAAACATATCAATATCCTTCACATCTTTATGTCTTAAACCGTGCGTTTTTAAATGCCCTTTGAAAGGAGTTTGATAAATACACTGATCGCATTTAAACATCTCAACATCTTCTGGATTTTTATGTCGGAAGGCATGCTTTTGTAAGCTTCCTTTGTCAATTGTTTGGTAATCACATTGATCACATTTAAACGTATAAACATCTTCTGGATTTTTATGTTGCAAGGCATGCTTTCTTAAAGACCCTTTATATATAGTTTGAAAATTACATTGATCGCATTTAAACGTATTAACATCTTTTGGATTTGTATGTCGAAAGACGTGTGGTTTTAAATTACCTTTGTAAATAGTTTGGTAAGCACAATAATCGCATTTAAACAAATTAACAACTTCGGGATTTTTATGTCTAAGGATGTGCCCCTTTAAATTGTTTTCATTAAGAGTTTGATAATCACAATAATAGCATTTAAACCCTTGACCAGGTTTTATTTGATAAGTAAGCAACTTCTTCATACTTCGTTCTTGCGTTTCTTGATCATCAAGTTTTTCAGTGCCAAAACAAGTAAGCAACATGCTAAAACAGAAAAAAAGTTTATGCAGAGATTTAAATCAAAGCCGAAAAAAATGCTTTTTAAAAGATTAATTGTTAATTGAAAGTTTTATTGACATTCAGTACCGTATTATCCATTAGGCTGACTAGGCTACAGCCTAGGGCGCCATGAAAAAATAGGCGCCAGACAGGGCAGTGGGGATATAAATAAAATAGAAGCGAAAAGGAGAGAACTTTTATTTTTGGACTGAAATGGAGGTGAGGACCTTTTTTTTGCTCTTCAAAAAATTTTTTTAGTAGGAAAATAGGCGATCTGAGAATTGTAGCCTAGGGCGCCTCATCACCCTTAATACGGCCCTGTTGACATTATAAAATTAGGTATTTTTATAATTATTTATTTTTCTGCTTTACATAGTTAACTATTTATATAATTGTACAAAGTGTCCCCCTAAGAAAAAAAAGTTTCAAAGTTTATGCATTTTTCAGTTTTTCCAGAGAGGCTGACATATTAAGGGTGGTACCTTTTCAAATTGACACACTTTATGTTTTTACAATAATAATAATATGATCACATAAATCTAAGGAATGTAAATAAAAGCAGGGACTAAAAAATCTGATATTTAAAACTGTACAAAAATTAAAAAGTAAAAAAAAGTTATAGTAGGATGAAACCCACTAAAAGGTAGAAAATATAACAAAATTTATAGGAAAAATTAATTCCACTCGATCTGTGGTCGGGAAGGGGGAGAAGGAGGGGGTTAAAGTGTAAATTACGGTTTTCCTAGATTTTCGGCCAAACTACAAGCTTAATGGAAAAGTTAAATTGCAAAGTTGTAGGCAATTTAAAGATGTACAATTTTTGTATTTAGCATTTTTACATAACCTCACAATTTATGTGAAAATTAAAAAAACAAGTTTTTGGTTTTTTATTTTTATCTTTACAAAAACAATTATGTTTTTTATGAAATTTGGTAAAAACATACCTTTATTTGTCCCAAATATACTGTACATTTTTGTTCTAAAATATTTATTTCTATACATTTTTTGACTTAATATTAAAAAATAACCTTAGTTTCAATCGAAAATTCTCGTGTCAAAATATCGGCATTTTCCAAAAAGTCGAATCTCGTTTTGTTCGTTAGAATCTCTACTTTCTAATGGTGTTAAAAAATTATACATTACAATGGTGTAGTGTTCTCAGAAAACGCAAAAAATTTGGATTCCATTTTTTAAATCATTATTAGACTAGGGTCGATAAGTTTTGAAAACAAAAAATATATAGCTGGATGAAACCCATAGAAAAATATAGATTAAATAACAAAAATAAAAGGAAAAATAAATTACAGGCGATCTGGGGTCGGAAAGTGGAAGGGGGTGAGTTTTTAAGGGTAAAAATGTCAATTTCCGGCAAAATAACTAGTCCTACAGAAATTAATTTCCTAAGAAAATTTACTATGGTAATGCATACTTTTTTACACCATCGGAAAGTAGATATTTCGACAAACAAAAGCTTACGGACTTTTTTGAAAGTGCCGATATTTTGACACGTGAATTTTCGATTAAAAATAAAGATACTTTTTCAATATTAAGTCAAAAAATGTATAAATATAAATATTTTATAACCAAAAAGTTACAGTATATTTGGGACAAATAAAGGTACGTTTTTATCAAATTTGGTGAAAAAATAATTGTTTTTGTAAAAGAAAAAAATAAAAACCCAAAACATGTTTTTTTCTTAATTTTCTCTAGAAATCTAGAAAAGCCGTATTTTAGACTTTAACCCCTCCCCCTTCCTCCTTGCCCCCTTCCCGACCTCAGATCGAGTGGAAATTATTTTTCCTATAAATTTTGTTATATTTTCTACCTTTTACAATGTGTCTCATTCTATTTGTTTTTTCTTTCAAAAATTATATACCCTGAGTGGCTTTCCAGTGACGCAAATAGAGCGCTCCTGAGTAGCTCAGGAGCATTTCGTTCTACTTTATGACGTTCCAGTGACGGAAAGTGTTATGCACCTGAGCTACTCCGTTTTTCTTTCCCCTTGCCCCTCATGCACCAACCCTCTTTTGGTTTTTGTGCTTCAAACGTGTTTTTATGGTTAAGGATGGATTTTTAAATATTATTTATTTAAAAAGGAATTAGATATTAAAAAGAGATTATTATTATAAAGCCAAAAAGGTTAAAAACAACGTTATTTTAAAAATTTCTTAAAGTATCACTCTTTCCTTGTCTAAGGATGCGTTCCAGTAACTAACTTTTAGAGCAGTTGAAGAGCTTCAAGCCCTGGAGCGTGACGCACAAAAATTTTCGTCATTGGAAAGCAACCGTGGTCTAATAGTCAATATTGACTTTTAAATGAAAATAGGGTAAACTGTCAAATGTTATATTGCAGAAAAATAGTTTATATTTGATTTTGTAACAGCCATGTACCAAAGTTTAATGGGTATTTAAAGCCATAAAAATACTGGGTAGTTCTATATTTTCTATGGTGGGCTGATGGTCTCTAATGTGTATATGACATTTGAAATTATTTTTAAAAGGGTATCTACCTGTTTTCGGGTTTTTCTAGATCTTCTGTCTTGATGTCTACTTCTTCACTTTTTATTTGCCATTCGTCAAATTTTATTTCATCTGATTTTTCAATTTTATATGTGTTTTCAACTTTCATATCACTCTGTATTGGTTCAACAGAGAAATCTTTGGAACTTAAAATAATTAGAGTAATTTTATTTTTTAAAGTGAAGCTTCAGTGCAAAGAGAGGTTTGATAAAACACAATTTTGGAAAATATCTGACAATTTTTACTGCAGATTTTCTAATTATGTTAGAAAAGTTCTTTAGATAAAATATAATATATTTATAAATATACAAATTTTATATATTTCAATAAAAAAACCTCTCTAACATAAATAGAAAAAGAACAGTAAAAATACTCTTCAAATTCATGTTCAATCAAAAACTAACCAGAGCTCCACAAATATTAAAGGAATAAAATAAGTTCCTATCTTTGACACACTTTTAATATTTTAGAACTTTTACATATGTATAAGTTTTTAACACGCTTTTTTTTTTATTAGCTTGGGTTTACTTTATTTTTTTTTTTTATTATTAGCTTGGGTTGTATGTATGTATGTATGTATGTATGTACGAACGGAATCTTTAAGCTTAATTAATTTTCACCAACTTCCAGCGATTCGATTTCTTTGAAACTTTGCACACGTATCAGGGACCCATGACAATGCAATAATCTGCAAACAGTATCCCGTTATCCTTATTAGGATCGCCAGAATAAATAAATTCCATTATAGATTTTCTGTAGGAGAGTAACAGAGAAAGAGCTAGTGCGCGATCTGCGCATTCGTGCAGTTTCGGACGTACTCTCAGCTTAAGGCTGACAGAAACTTGTTCAGAGTGGTTGCGTTCCGAAACCCCATGCAACAGTGAAGCTTTAAATGAAATGATTAGATTACGAAATAGTTCGTGAAACATTTCAATATCACATGTTCGCAGAAAACTAATTGATATATCGAACTAAAAAATGAAAAATAAATAATAGTTTAAAAAAACTAAAAAAACACGCTTTTATATGCAATCGAACTAAAAATTAGAAAATAATTTTTCCTTAGAAAGAGTTTGTATTACAGTAATAAAAGGTCAAACAATGAATCATAATTATATACCTCAAAATAGAATTATAATAAAATTTAAGATAATAACAGAATAATTCCCTTCAGAATAAAAGCATGGGGTGCTTAATATATTAAATGTTATAATTATTTCATTTGTAAATATCTATCAGGGAAAAGTTATGAAAAATAGTAAAATGCACCCCATGCTTTTATTCTGAAGTGAATTATTCTGTTATTATCTTAAATTTTATTATAATTCTATTTTGAGGTATATAATTATGATTCATTGTTTGACCTTTTATTACTGTAATACAAATTCTTTGTAATAAAAAATTATTTTCTAATTTTTAGTTCAGTTGCATATAAAAGCGTGTTTTTTAAACTATTATTTATTTTCTATATAAGGAAAGACTTAGAAAAACAACAAAATTATAATAACACTTTACAACACAATGATATTTATATCAGTTTAAGAAAGCTTTATATCTTAATTTTTGTTTTAATACCTATTTTAAAAAACTTATGTAATTATTTTGAAGCATATAACTTTACTTATAAATAAGTTCAACTTAATCAATACCAGAATTAGGAATAGGGTAAAACTTTGGTAATTTTCTAGAAACCTGCGGCAACTCCGATTTTAACGAAATTTGGTATACGGTGGTTTTTGGGGGCTGATCACGAATCTTAAATATTTTTTTGGCGGAAACGCTTCATTCTCAAGATATTCATCATCAAAGTTCAAATTTGAACTAAGCTTATTTTCACTATATTCCCCCTTCTTTTTGTACACAATTCTTGATTTAAAGCTAAAGTGTCACAAAATATTTGATTTTCACCTTTTAAAACCCTGTTTTTCTACGTTTTTTACATTATTTTTGCGTTAAATTGCGTGGCTTTTCTTTGATAATCAGGCAACCATACATACATAGAGGGCTTCATGGCACACTGGGATTAAAATAATTCAAAGTATAGGTATGCAATTTAATGCAAAATAATGTAAAATACGTAAAAAACGGGGTTTAAAAGGTAAAAATCAAATATTGTGTGCCACTTTTAGCTTTAAATCTCGCTTTAAATCAAGAATTGTGTGCAAAAGAAGGGAGAATATTGTAAAAATAGGATAAGCCTAAATTCTCAAGTCTGATAATGAATATCTCAAGAACGAAACGTTTCCGCTAAAATATTCTTTCAGATTCGTGATCAGCGCCCAAAAACCCCCGTATACCAAATTTCGTTAAAATCGGAGTTGGCGCAGGTTTCCTAGAGAATTACCAAAACTTTTAAGTTAAATTACATAAAATTATTATTATAATAGCCAGAGCTGATAAAAGCTTACTCATTTAAGTCCATGGCAGAAGAATTTGAAATATTTTGAAAATCTGTATTCTTGGAAAAGTGTTCGAATTCAAAAGCATTGCTTTCTGGTTCTACTTTTACAACTGAAAAGCTGAAAAGTTTATCTTCTGTATCTTTATGTTCTTTTTTAATGAATTCTATGAAAGGATTGTCATTATCTTGCTCAGGTTCTTCTTTTTAATAGATATAAATTTAAAAGTATCTCCTTTATTATCAATATTGCCGTTTTCTTCATGTATGTATTTTTGGTACTAATTCCACCAGCACTTTTGAAATACTTGATAGATCTTCCTTAAGCCCGGTTTCCATTGTTAAGTTTTTAATAACTACCCTTTGGTTAAAGCACGGAAATAAAGGAGGTTAAATTAATAGAAGGTTTGAAACACAAAACACTAAAGGAAAATAGAAATTTGTTAAGAAACAATTTGATTGTGTCATATGACACCTTTGTGTTGAAACACTGTGTTGATATCGAAGCCGGTGTCAGTGTACACCCTAAAATTTAGGGTGTTACCCATGACTACCCGGTTTCCAGTGCAAAGTTTTTAATATCTACTCTCTGGTTAAAGCACGGAAATAAAGAAGGTTTATGTAGTAAAATATAAGAATTGTGAATACCATAAAACTTATATATTTTGTACTGAACTGTAAGAAGTACGACATACAAATCATAAAAAATGAATACAACCTCCGAATTGGTATAATTAATAGGTTTGTATTTATCATACAAATAAAGGTTAGTTGGGTGTAAATTAGAAGTACATAGGCACCAGACAACCGGAACAAAAAGGAAAAGAGATAATTATCCGAACAAGGATATTTCAAAAAGTTAATCTGAAATTTCAGGTCGCGATATTTGCAATTGATAAGAAACAGAATGTTGCTATACGAGGAGAATATGGTTAATCAGCTTTTACAGAAATTAGTTTTCTTGGTAATAGTTCGATATAGCGGTTTTCGCTATTATAAGAGATTTTTGAAAAATTCTTTTTCAGGGCGTTTCTATAGGTCGATTATGACACAAATCTGTGTGCGCGTTTTCCAAATTACATTTCTATAATTTATTATTAATAAAAACATATTACGGGACGGTGGAGTGAACAGGGGTGCTGGGTGGGGACGAAACAGTAGAAATCCTACATTAAACGCTCAAAAACAGTATTTCACAGTACACACCGCCCTTTCTGTTTACAAAAATGTCCAAAAAATTGTTTAAAAAAATAAAAATAAATAATAGTACAACAATCCCGCCATGGCTGTCACTGCATAAAAAGAAGAGTTTGCAATAGAACTGTAAATGTCTTGCGATGTTGCCAAATAAATTAAGAAAGTGTCAATAGCTTAAAAAAAGGAAAGATTCATATGAAAAATTAAGTTATTCCTTCTTCCTATTATAATTTGTAGAGAAAAAGAAAAATACCTAAACATAAAGAAAGAGGCATTTCTACAAAAATACCATCGTTTCTCATGGAAATGGTGGATAATCCCCGAAATAGGCTTAGTGTTAATTCTTCATAAGAAGTTTGGCAATGCTACTTCTATCAAGAATGTCATTTTCATAATGACGAACTTCATGTTATCAGCTGACCAAAATAAATTTTCCTTCTTTAATTAATGGCGGCCGAGATATCTCATATGTGTGGGATAGTTTTTCGAAAAATTTAATACTTTTCAAAATTAATTTACATTTTTCACGTGCCCCGAGTGCAGTATATTAATGTTTTCTTGTGTTTGACGTTGGATTTATAATGTTTTGTCCCCACCAAGCACCCCTGTTCACTCCACCGTCCCGTAAATATGTTTTTATTAATAATAAATTATAGAAATGGATTTTGGAAAACGCGCACACAGATTTGTGTCATAATCGACCTATAGAAACGCCCTGAAAAAGAATTTTTCGAAAATTTCTTATAATAGCGAAAACCGCTATATCGAACTATTACCCTTTTCTTGTTGGGTTCGGCTAGATACAAGCACTTTTGAAAACAAGAATACAATTTCAGAAAAAAATAGGCCTCATTGTTAACAACTAAATAAATCAAAAATGGTTAACACTCAACGTTTCAAGTAGTTTTATATAACGCTCCAGAACGTAAGTTCTTGGTTATACAGGGTGTTTCCTAACTACGGTACGAAACTTAAAAGAGTGATTTCTTATGTTCTTTCATAAAAACAAGTTCCTATAAACATATGTCCAGACTTGCTTTATTTCTGAAATAAAGGGCGTTAAAGTTTAAAAAAATCGATATTTTTTAATTACCTTAAAAGCCCTTTAATTGATTTAGATGAAATTTGATACACTTACTAAATGTAATAAGACGCTTGTAAAGATCTACTGACATTAACATTGTTGAGTCCAGTGGCGTCTCAGAGGGCACCACAGACAATAATATATAAAAAAAGTACGCCGCTAACTTTTTACAAAGTTTTCATATTTTTTCAGATTAAGCAATTAAAAATACTTTTTAGTTTCTTAAATTTTCTTTGTATCTAGCTTCTTCTTCAATAAAAATAACTTTTTTCTATAAAAAGACATAAGAAATGACTCCCTTAAGTTTTTAATATTTCAAAAAACATAAACGTTAATTGACCAAATTTTGTTATTAACTTTATCTCGACTTTTATCAGCCAAAAATAACTAGAATTAGCCAAAAGGAACATAAAATAGATTACAAAAACAACTAAATTATTCATTTATTCATTAAATGAAACAATAACAATAATAAACCATTCAAACAATATTTCAAAATTAGTAAAAAAAAACAAAGGGTTTTCCATTTTTGACGATCGATGTTTGACAACAGCGCATGACCAAGGCAAGAATAATACAGCCGTTAAATTTCGGCGGAGTACTCAGTCAGTAGTGACATTTTAGTATGGAATGTTACACGATTGAACAACGCGTAGAAATCGTTAAAACCTATTATCAAAATCAGTGTTCGGTTTGCCAAACGTTCCGTGCACTGCGTTTAATTTATGGTATTCCCACCTAGGTCCTGCGATTTAACTCCGTTGGATTTCTTCTTGTGGGGCTACATCAAATCTCAAATATATGCGGGCAAACCACAAACGATTGCCGCCCTAAAGGCCAACACAACTCGCACCATTGGTGAGATTGGGCAAATTTGTGTCAAAATGTCATCGAAAATTGGATCTCTAGGATTCGAATGACTCGGAGAAACCGCGGCCGTCATTTTGGCTGACACAATTTTTAAAACCTAATGTCATTAAATATGCTTTAAAATAAAAATACAGCCATTGCAATATAATTTTTATAATTTGTTATTTTTATTTAAAGATAGAGCGCTGAAAATGGAAAACCCTTTATTTACAAGTAAGAAATTTGGTGCATCATTTAAACCGTTGGACATAATTAGGATCTTCCCACTATTCACATTTTAACAAATTAACATCTTATGAATTTTTATGTCGTATTTAATGTATTTTTTAAACTCCTGCATAAAGAATTTTATAATTACTTAAATATTAATCTTTGGGATTTATATGTCCCAGGCGGTGCATATAACAGTTATGTTGCAGGGCATGCTTTTTTAAAGCATTTTTATAACGAGTTTGATGATTACAGTGATTACATTTAAATATCTCAAAATCTCGATTTTTATGTCGCAGGGTGTGCCCTTTTAATCAAATTTTATATAAAGTGTTATAATCTCATTGACCGCATTTAAATATATTATTATCTTGGGAAGTTTTATGTTGAAGGAAGTGTTTTTCAACAACTCTTGTAATTTATTTGATACCACACTGATCACATAGATACAGCTCAACATCCCCTGGATCTTTATGTTGCAGGGCATGCTTTTTTAAAGCATATTTATGTAGCAGGACATACCTTTTTTAAAGGATTTTTATAACGAGTTTGATAATTACAATGATTATATTTAAACATCTTCTAGATTTTTATGTCGCACGGCATGTCTGTTTAAACCACTTTTGTTAATAGCTTAGTAATCAGAGTGATCACCTTTAGACATCTTAACATCTTCTGAATTTTTATGTCGCACGGCATGCTTTTTGAAACGACCTTTATATATAGTTTTATAATCACACTGATCGCATTTGAATATCTCGAGATCTTCTATATTTTTATGTTGTAGTGCATGGTCTTTTAAATAATATTTATGTAAAGTTTTAAAATCACACTGATCACATTTAAACATATTAATATCTTCTGGATTTTTATGTCGCAAGGCATGCCTTCTTAAATTTGTTTTAGATATGGTTTGATAATCACACTGATCGCATTTAAACATATCAATATCTATTACATTTTTATGTCGAAAGAGGTGCGTTTTTAAACTACTTTTGTCAATAGTTTGGTAATCACAATGATAGCAATTAAACGTATTAACATCTTTTGGATTTTGATGTCGAAGGGCATGCCTTTTTAAAGTAGTTTTATAACGAGTTTGAAAATTACAATGATTACATTTAAACATTCTAACATCTTCTGGATTTTTATGTCGCATAGCATGGGTGCTTAAATGACTAGGGTACATTGTTTGATAATTACAATATTCGCATTTAAGCATATTAACATCTTCTGGATTTTTATGATGCAGAGCATGCTTTTTTAAAGCACTTTTATAACGAGTTTGATGATTACAATGATCACATTTAAACGTCTTAACATCTTCTGGATTTTTATGTAGGAGAACGTGTTTGTTTAAACGGCTTTTGTCAATAGTTTGGTAATCACAATGATCACATTTATACATCTTAACATCTTTGGGATTTTTATGTCGAAGAACGTGTCTGTTTAAAGCACTTTTGTCAATAGTTTGGTAATCACAATGATCGCATTTAAACATCTTAACATCTTTGGGATTTTTATGTCGGAGGACGTGTTTGTTTAAACGGCTTTTGTCAATAGTTTGGTAATCACAATGATCACATTTATACATCTTAACATCTTTGGGATTTTTATGTCGAAGAACGTGTCTGTTTAAAGCACTTTTGTCAAAAGTTTGATAATCACAATAATCGCATTTAAACCACCTAACATCTTCTGGATTTTTATGTCGCATGGCATGCTTCTTGAAACAACTTTTATATACAGAGTTATAATCACACTGATCACATTTAAATATCTCAAGATCTTCTAAATTTTTATGTCGCAGGGCATGGATTTTTAAATAAAATTTATAGGGAGTTTTATAATCACACTGATTACATTTAACCATATTAACATCTTCTGGATTTTTATGTCGCAAGGCATGCCTTCTTAAATTTTTTTAAATATAGTTTGATAATCACACTGATCGCATTTAAACATATCAAAATCCTCTGCCTTTTTATGTCGAAAAACGTGCATTTTTAAACTATTTTTGTCGACAGTTTTGTAATCACAATGATAGCAATTAAACATATCAACATCTTCTGGACTGTGATGTCGCAAGGCATGCCTTTTAAAAGACCCTTTATGTATAGTTTGAAAATCACATTGATCGCATTGATACTTCACATCTTTATGTCGAAAAATGTGCATTTTTAAATGTCCTTTGTAAGAAGTTTGATAATTACAATGATAGCATTTAAACACTTGACCAGATTTTATTTGATTAGTAAGCAGCTTCTTTTTACTTCGTTCTTGAGTTTCTTGATAATCACATTGATATTCGTTTTCATTTAAATATTCCTCATGTTCTTCGTTACCAAAACAAGTAACCAACATGCTAGAACAAAAAAAGTATATGCAAAAAAGCCTTTGAAATTAAAATTACAAATTACATTTTAACACATTTTTTTAAATAAAATACATAATACTTTTATTAAGTAAAAGTAATGAAGGAAAAACTTATTTATATTTATTATCATTTCTACACAGTGTGTTAATTTAAAAAGGAACCACCCTTAAGACGTTAGCATCTATTAAAGATCTGAAGAAAAAGCAAAAACATGTAAATTTCGTTTCTAAAGGGGACACCATCATCACTTTGTTGGGCGTTAATATATGTTTAATCATAGTAAAATATAGCCTATAACACTCCTAAATAGTGTAGCTTTCTGATTGTGGAAGAATTTTAATGATCGGTTCAGTATTTCCGAAGATTAGCGGCTACAAACAAACAAACCCACAAACAAAGTTTCAAACTTTACCTCTTTATATAATTTTTTTTTTTTTTCACCCTTTCGGGGTCATCCCACCCAGGTCCGACGACCGCCCCCTAGGTGGTGCACTGCAGCCTGAAGGCTTATTGTACCTTGACCCCTACTCCTTCTCATTCACACACCATTCATTCCATAACTTGGATGGTTGTTGCTCGGTCCGCTTCCCCGAGCAGAAACACCGTGTGCCGTTGCCCAAAAACACCGCTGTCGCGGACACCCATCAAATTATGGGCGCGCATTCCACTGCTTAACTCCGGAGATCGACGCTCGCCGATACAACCGAAGCCGCCGCAAGCGCGCCCTCTTTATATAATAGTATAGACCTAGAAGTGGTGACAGCAACCCCGAAAATCAAGGGAAGGGAAAAGGGGTTGGAGTAATTCCTTGATTTAAAGGAACGGCATAATTCTTGTGTGTGTAAAACCATTTTTTTAAATCTTTGGACAAACCACGAAGACTAAATGCCTAAATACTAACGTACCGTGGGTGTCTTAAACGAGGTAAGATGGAATTTCTTGACACGGGACTTAAATACTTGAAGATTTGGGGGGAAGGAAAGACCTCAGCGGGCAGCAGGTTCCACATTCTAGAAACTCTAGAGATAAAAGAACGAACAAAGTGGGAAGTTCAGGGCCTGTCCAGTTGGACCGTATAGGAATGCATACGCGCGGAACCACGAGTTTCTCTGTTGGGAACCGTGAGTGGAGGAACTATACTGGACAATTCTTCAGAGCAGAAGCCATAATAGTACCTATAAAAAAGCGATAAATCCCCCACAGCCCGACGATGGGCAAGAGAGGTAAGCCTTTCTGTATGTAAAGGATCATTAATGAGACGAATAGCTCTTCTTTGAATGGAATCAAGAATGCTTAGGGTTGTGGGGGACGCCATGCCCCAGATATGAGAACAATATTCCAAAAGAGGTCGGATTTGGGACACATATAAAGTGTATAAATTAGAAGGAAAAAATACTTTTTGGTTTGTAAGAGCTTTTTGAATCTGCCGTGGCTATGGATACAATGTGTTTATGCCAGTTAAGGTTAGTTTCAAATGTGACGCCCACAAGATTGAAGGTGTCTTCGCTCTGTAAACTTGGCCGCTTATAAGTAGAGAATGAGTATTTGATGACTCTTTTCGCGACAAAAAACATGATTGTGTTTTGGATGCATTAAAATGGACAAGATTTTTGGCGCCCCAATCCATTATTAAATTAACATCCTGTGAAAGAGATATCTGCATCGCTCTGCGTTTGTTTTCCGAATCAGGTTTAGTGATGGGTTTAGGAACCTGAAAACTGGAGTGAAGGGTACTATCGTCGGCGAAACTATGAATGGAATTAGTTGTGGACGAAAGAAGGTCGTTGATGTGAAGAAGAAACAATGTTGGTGACAGAACTGAGCCCTGAGGCACTCCAGCATTTACTTGGTGAAAGCTTGAAGAAGAAGTTAATTTAAAAAGGGTATCTACCTGTTGTGGAATTGTTCTAGATCTTCTGTCTTGATGTCTGTTTCTTCATTTTTGATTTTCCATTCGGCAAATGATATTTCATCTGATTTAGCAATTTCATATGTCATTGTGGGGTTTTCAACTTTCACATCACTCTGTATTGGTTCCACAGAGAAATCATTGGAACTTAAAATAATAGAATTTTTTTACTTCAAAAAAACAGGTTCAGTGCAAATTGATAAAACACAAATTTGGAAAGTATTTCACAATTTTTACTGCAGTTTTTCTATTTATGTTAGAAAAGTAAATGAATTGAAAAATATTTAATAAATAAAGAAGAGTAAAAATTGTAAGATACTCTTCAAAATTCTGTTTTGTCAAAAACTGTGTTTTGGACTAAAATTCAAAAGTTAGGGGAAAAAATAAGTTCCTACCTTTGACACATTTTTATTATTTTAAGACTATATTTATAAGTTTTTTCTGTATGAATAAATGGTATGACCAATTTGAAACTACAGGAAAGAAAAAGAGATAGAGAAACAAGTAAGTTATATTCATACATAATACAATAAACATACATACATAACATTACTTTTATACAGGGTGTCCCTAAAAGGTGCGGAAAAAAGTTACCACAAATTCCCGAGGCTAAAATATGAAGATCTAATCCAACTTACCTTAGTCCAGAAGTGGATAATTTCAAAGATACAGGATGTTAAAAAAATATTCTGGTTTTAGTTTTTTATAAAGAATTTTGTTAATAATGGGTGTATTGTTACAATATTTTGCTAAAGGGGCTTTTGGGAGGTAAGAAATAAGAATTTTCTTTTAATTCTATTGTTACCTTTAGAGGGCAAGGTATACTTTGTAAAAGTTAATTTAAACACCCGTTTTCGGGATATCTGGATTTAAAAAATCATTTGCTGTAGGGTCAGGTTTAAACTATACAGGGTGTTTCAAAATAAGATGCTTTTTTTTAGAGTGTAAATCCTTAGGTGACTCAAAAGGCCTGCCTAAATGAACTTTTACCAAGTATACCTTTTTATATGTAAAATATATTAAAAATATTAATTTTTATCTAAAAGTTATACAGAGTGGCTTAAAAAAGTTATTTCATTTTTAGTTTGTGCAAGATACCGCAGGTGGCGCCCTCTAGAGTTAAGAATAAAATTAATAGCAAATTCTTAAGGGGTTAGGGGTAGTCAGGATTTTCAAAAAATCGATTTTTTTTTGCATTTTCTTTAAGTATAATATCTTAAAAATATTCTCTGAAAATTTGAAGTCAATCCGATCATTACTTTTCGAGTTATTCGACAAATAACAAAGAGCGCTCGGGCACTCCTAAACGCTCGGGAGCAGGTAGCTAGCGGCAGCTGCAAGCAACCGGTTACTCGGGTTCTATTGTCATCCATGAACGAAAACTTTGATGTGTGTAGTAGTACCTAAATTTATATACACCCTACTTATGTATTTACAATTTCTAGGAAGTATAAGTGCAAGAAATTCTTTGTTTTTCGCCACGTCACTAGTATGCCTGTGGCAGTTGCGGAGAGCAGTCGATAGTTGTGCGTTATTAAAATAAATTATTTTTTAAGTTATTTATTATGGGACGTGATACGAAAAAAGTTTCGAGAGAAGTTCGGAAATCTGAAAATATCCGTAAGTCGTATTCAAAGAAACGAAAAAATGTATTTAATCCAAAAACGGCGGAACGTGATGAAAGTGTTCGGAGTACATCGTCTAAAAAACTGAAAAAAATACTGAAGACGATGTACCCGAAAGTTGCACTACTGAATTTCGAATAATTAATTTTATTACGGTATTCACTGCCATTTCTGCTCTTGTGAAATGTAAAAAATGTGATGGAAACATTGAATTTCTAACAGCTAGTACACGTGGGCTGGGATTTAAAATTGTAGTTTCATGTAATAACTGTGACAATGAATACATTCCTTCCTGCTCTTTCATTGGGCATTCTTATGAAATAAATAGACGCTTCATTTTTGTGATGAGAATACTAGGGATAGGATACGAAGGTTTATGCAAGTTTTGTGGCCTGATGGACATGCCGGCTTTTTAGATAAAGCTACGCATACAATATTATTGAAGCAAATTTTAGATTGTGGTAAAACCGTTGCAGAAGCCTTGATGAAAAAAGCTGTGAATGAAGAAAAAGAAGGAATTAGTGAAAATGAAAATAAGAATGATTTGACTGTATCGGGAGATGGAACCTGGCAAAAACGGGGATATACATCGGCATTTGGAGTTTCTTCCATAATTGGCTATTTTACTGGAAAGATTCTAGATATAAACATTAAAAGTGCTTATTGTAAGCTATGTGAATATTGGAAAAAGAAACGAAGTACGGTTGAGTTCGAGGAATGGTATGAATCACATGAAGATGAGTGTAGTGCTAATCACAAGGGGTCTTCTGGGAAAATGGAGGTGGATGCGATGATTGAAATGTTTCAGCAGTCTGAAACAAAACATGGAGTTAGATATGCAAACTACATTGGCGATGGTGATTCGAAGACCTATTCGGGAATTATAAAAGCAGATCCTTACAAAAATACAACCGTAAATAAAAAGGAATGTATAGGCCATGTTCAAAAGCGGATGGGGACTCGACTGCGTAAACTGAAACTTCAACAAAAAGGTCTTGGTGGTAAAGGTAAGCTTACAGGAAAAGTAATAGACAAATTAACTGTGTATTATGGTTTATCAATACGTCGTCATTGCGATTCTATCGAAGATATGAAATCTGCTATTATGGCAACTTTCTACCACTACGGTTCGACTGATGAAAATCCGAATCATGGTATGTGTCCAAAAGGCGAAGATTCTTGGTGCTCTTACCAGCGCGCTGAAGCAAGTGGAGAGCTTGATACTTATACTCAAGATTATTCTCCCTTACCTCCTGATGTTTTAAAAGCTATTAAACCGATTTACGACGATCTCAGTAATGATAATTTACTTTCAAGATGTGTAGGTGGATTCAATCAAAATAATAATGAGAGCTTCAACCAACTAGTGTGGAAAATATGCCCAAAAACCATGAATACTAGTTTTACTATCGTACAAATTGCTGCATACATAGCTACATGTATATTTAATGAAGGTACAAATTCATTATTAATGATTTAGGAATGCCCTAGGACTTAATTGTGGGTCTAATTCTCATCGGTATGCAAAAAAAAGGATGCTGCACGTGTGAAAGTGGCAGATCAGCGCGCCAACGACAATACTCGGGAAGGCAGAATGCTTCGTAGGCAACGGCAAATTGATGTTTTGGAAACTTCCACAATGGCTGAAGAACTATTATATGGCCCAGGAATAGATGACTCAGTGTAAGTGATTAAATAATTCGTATTTCTGTACGTAAATCTAGTGCGAAACTTTAAATGCGTTTTTCTCAAAACTATGTTTTTTGAACTGGTGACAACTGTAACTTGAAAACCGCTCAGTAGATTTTAATGAAATATATACAGCTTTTAGAATACATAATAAACTCGGGCCTGATCGAAGGATTTTTTTTTTCAAAAATTTCGATTTTAAGACCAATTAACTGTTGACTTTTTCCCAAAAATTTAGAAAAAATTTTCTGAGTCCGCCATTTTTTTAATTTTTGAAAAAAAAAAGCTTCGATCAGGCCCAGGATTATCTATTTATAAAACTAATTTTTCTTATCCGATTGATTTTAGATGAATCTCCAAGGACTTATCATTGCCACCGCAAGGACCTTTTTTTTGGACTGGGTCAACAGAAACAGCTATAACTTTGGAAATTATAAATTTTTTTTTCAAATTTTCGTGACTTCAAGTCAAAACATTGTATAATAAGGCCATATTATTACTTTTGTAAAATAAAATGATTTAATAGCGAAAAAAATTACTGAAAATTATCATTTTTTCGTGTCTCTGACTACCCCTAACCCCTTAATTCTAACCTTTTAAAACCTCCTTTGGCCGAATATTGTAAAAATGTACTTACTATTACCATAGTGTAAGGAAATTATAAGAGTTATCATGGAATAGCCGATTTAAGGACAGGTCATGCGAAAACTCCCAATCTAATTTTATTCGTTTCTCGTTGAAATACCGCCAGTTAGTCATTTCAGTAAGCTTACGTGTCTCCCCACCGCTGATGTTACACGAGGCGAGGCTTCGACCGACGCATTTAAAGTGTAAACTGGAAAATGACAAGCATGCCATGGTTTCTCTTATCCGTAGGTATGTTACTTTATGCTATTACCAAAATTATAAAAAAAAACTAAAACCATAATAAACTTTTAACATTCTGTATCTTTAAAATCATCCACTGTTGGACTAAGATAAGTTGGGTTAGATTGTCATAGTTTACGACTCAGAATTTATAGGTAGCTTCGGAATTAAAAACAGGCTAAAACTTTTAATATATAATAATTTACTTATATAACAACAATACTAACAATAATAAATGGACAAAAACCTACCTTTTTAAATCCATAGCAAAAGAATCTGAAATATCTTTAATTTTCATATATTTCCAAAAGTGTTCAAATTCAAAAGCATTGTTTTCCGGTCCTAAATATGAAGAGCTGGAAGGTTTATCTGCTGTATCATCATGTTCTTTTTAATAAATTCTATCAAGGGATCATCATCATCTTGGTCAGACATATCTTTTTATAGATATAAATTTAGAAATATTAACTTCATCGCCATTTTTGCCAATTTCTTCATGTAAGTGTTGTGGAACTAATTCGACCAGCCCTTTTAAAATACTTGATATATCTTTTTTCGGCCCGGTTTCCATTGTAAAGTTTTAAATAACCACCCTTGACGAAGACGTGTAAAAATATAGGTGGCCTATGCAGTAAATTATAAGAATTGTAAACACAACAATTATATATTCTCACGTGGCTATAAATTGGTAGTATATAGGCATTCGACAACCGGAACAAAAACACAAACCGTATAATTATCCGAACAAGGATATTTCAAAATATCGATCTTAAACTTCAGTCACGCTGTAGTGACTGATTTAATTTATTAACTGAGGCCGAGTTTATGAATCAAAATTTAACTTTAGTATTAGTATAAGCCAAAGTCGATTGATGAGATAAGGTCACGACATTCGCCATATTGGCTAGCGCGGCTGTGACATCAAGTCGGGCCATTTTCGGCCATGTTTAATTTTAGGCCGATCAGTGGCGTAGAATTAAGGAGAAAACAAAAAGAAGTGTATGTTGTAAACAAAATTTATTGGATTATTTTAATAGGCATAACCTAAAACAAAAACATAAATGTAGTTTAAATATTGAAAATTAAAAGTTATCAAAGCGACGACAGGACAATGAGGTACCTGGCAGAGCAAAACATTTTCCATGGTTCCGTAAGTCAAAAACCATTTTAAAAACTTTGTATACAAGGTGTCCGCTAATGAATGGTACACAGAAAAACCTCAGATTCCTTATGCCAAAATATTAAGATTTAACCAAACATACCTAATATCCAAAAGTTTATAATAAGGAAGATACGGGGGTGTCATAGTAAAAAGAAAAAGTAAATTTATTTCGATAATTGTTCCCCCTTTTTAAATATCTTAATAAAACGGTATCTCGGGCTTTTAAAACATTAGCTTTTCAGATCGAATATTAATTTTTGTGTGTAGACCAGAGAGCGATGGGTACACTATTTAAAATTCTCTAAAACTACCCAATTTTTTGTTACTACTCTGTATGTATGTAAACTAGTTAGCTTCTCCATGCTTTCTGCACAAAAAAGGTATACTTAGTAAGAATCGGTCTTGACAACCGTTTTTAAGGTATTCACGTTTTAGTTGTTCAGTGCACCCGAAAGTATGTACCTTCAATAGCATCGTATTAGCTATAATTACAACTGCTCAGATATAAATAGCTGATATCTAAAAACTCCTGGATACCGAGTTTTATTAAAATGTTTAAAACATATCAGAAATTATCGAAATGCATGAATAAAAATATTTATATCCCTTTAACACCCCGTATCTTCCTTGTCATTAACTTTTGGATATAGGTATGTTTGTTTAAATCCTAAATGGGTATTTTCGCATAAGAAATCTGTGGTTTTTCTGTGTACCATTAATTGCGGACACTCATCAGTATCATATGTATATAAAATCACGAATGACTGAAAACTATTCGACTAAACACTATCAAAATCTCTAAAATAAAACGAGTCCAAACCAAGGTTAGTTTAAATTTATAAGGTTGAGACATATCCTCAACTTTTAGGCGGTAAACTGTATATCTCCGGCACTGAACAACATGGCCGAAAAATGGGAGATGTGACGTCATAACACGTCTAAGCAAGATGGCCGAATGTCGTGACCTTATATAGACCGACTTTGGTCCGAACCAATAATATGTGAAGTCGCTAAACTAACCAAAAACATCAACAACTGGAAATCCTTGCAAAATATACAACCAAAATGAAAATGGCAAATTTCTACAATTTTTACCAAACAAAGCTTCGACAAGGCACGACTCTGTCATCAGCTGATAATGCTACCAACTTTGAACAGAACTGCCAACTATAATCGTAATTCTCACACCCTCACGTCCCTGACAAAAGCTATCACCGGTCTTGCTTATGTCTAAACCCCTTCTCATAAAGAAACTCTGAGTATAAGCATTAGTATTAGTATTAACCTAAATTTGGTAATTGTCTAGAAAGTGTCCGCAACTCCAATTTTGACCGAATTTGGTATATGGCCTTTTTTGGGGCGCTGATCACGAATCTGAAAGAAGTCGGAATTTTTCGTTTTCAAGATATCCATCATCAAAGTTGGCATTTGAACTAATCTCATTTCCACTATATTCTCCCTTCTTTTTGCACACAATGCTTGATTTTAAGTTAAAGTGGTATAGTATTTTTCAAGGTATAAGAAACTGACTTGACTTGACTTAGGCGTGGAATGCAATAAAACCATAAATCTTCTCGGGTTTACCGTGCAGGGCCGACTATACCCCATGAAGAAGTTAAAGCACTAAGTAAATTATTTTTCTTTTATTTTATTAATTATTCTTTATTTTTAATATTTTAAAGTTGGTTGGGAACTAAATAAACCAAAATTTACAGTGATACTATATTTTAACAGTAAATAGTACTTACATTATATATACATACATTATACAAATTAAATAAACAAACTTTACAGTAGGTAGTACTATAATATTTTAACAGTAAATAATACTTACATTTAAGAACAAAATAAAACACACCCATATCTTACTCTAAATCAATTTCGCTATCACTACTATCTTCCAAATTAATAATCATTCTTTTGACAGGTTCTAGACTATTTATATTCATATACATAGAGCGATAAGAATTTTCAATTTTTTTAACGTGTTCAGTACAGTTTCTCCAATTTTCAGCGGTTACACGTTCGATTTCTTTTTTAACACGCTTTTATTAACTTGGGTTGTAACTATCTATCAATCTATCCATCTGGCTGCCTATGTAACGGAATCTTTGAGCCTAATTTTAACCAACTTCCAGCTATTCGATTTCTTTCAAACTTTGCACACCTATTAAGGACCCATGACAATGCAATAATCTGCAAACAGTATCCCGTTATCTTTTTTGGATCGCCAGGAAAAAAAAATCCATTATATTATAAAAACAACACCTAGAATGCCATCTGTTGGCAACATTTCAAACTTTGCTATTAAATGTAGAAGAAATCTTTTAGTTTTTACACAATTTGGTTAGTTGCACCATTGGTGTTCAATTTTTATGAACAATAAAAATTAATAAGTTCTTTTACACAATTGGGTTAGTTGCACCATTGGTGTTCAATTTTTATGAACAATAACAGTTAATAAATGCAAACTTTGCTATTAAATGAAGAAGAAATTTTTAGTGGGTTGCAATATATTGGCAACGGTCCAAACATTGCCTGGATTGCCATCTGTTGGCAAAATTTCAAACTTTGCTACTTAATGAAGAAGAAATTTTTTAGTGAGTTGCAATCTGTTGGAAAAATTTTAAAATTTGCCACTCTTGTTCATTAAAAACATTTTTCGCCATTTTGTCAAGAGTAGCAGAAACTAAAAAATGAAAAATAATTAATAGTTTAAAAACTAAAAACACGCTTTTATATGCAACCGAACTAAAAATTAGAAAATAATTTTTCATTAAAAAAATATTTTCATTTCATAGTAAAAAGCGTGGGGTGATAAATATATTAAATGTTATAATTATTATATTTGCAAATATCTATGATGGAAAAGTTATGAAAAAATAGTAAAATGCACCCCACGCTTTTTACTATGAAATGACAATATTTTTTTTAATGAAAAATTATTTTCTAATTTTTAGTTCGGTTGCATATAAAAGCGTGTTTTTTAGTTTTTTTAAACTATTAATTATTATCAGTATAATTACACTAGGATTTAAAGTTGGTGTATTATTGTGCGCGCGTATATTAGACTTAAGTTGATGCCATATCAACTCGATGGGATTGAAAATGCAGTAATATGGCGGAAGCCGAATTATTTCGTGACCTGCTGCCTCTGCAATATTATCGCAAACGTATTCTTTTTGAAATTGTAACATTTTAAAACCTCTAACAATTGTTTAACATTATAACTTTCATGGAAATAAATGTCACGGTCGAACAAAAAGTCTTGTATTTCCTTTTTTTCTGCTGGTGGAACTTGGCACTTTATTCAACTGGCGACTATGGTAGGATGCATTATCCATCACAATACTGCTCTTTGGTGGTATATTCGGTAATAATTTGTTTTGAAACCAGTCCTCAAAAACTTCAGCAGTTGTATCGCAGTGGTAATCTAAGCTGGAATCTGAAATGTTTTTGGCTGCCAAGAATAAACAATTTGGTACCCAGCCGTTTTCTGACCCCGCATGAAGAATTGTTATTCTTTTGCCTTTATTTGACGGAGCTTTAGTGTGACAGTTTTTTGATTTATCAGTCCATCCTTTACTTGGTGTGTCATGGGTATCATACCATGTCTCATCTAGGTATATTATCGTTCGATTTTCCGATCTAGCCCTACTTATTTTTTCCAGAAATTCTATTCTAAGTTGTTGCAAGCGGTGTGATTACATTATAACTTGCCGTTTGTCTATTTTTTTAAATAAAAACCCCAGACGACGTAGAGTGCGCCACAACGTTGTAGTAGAACAACTTATGCCGCAATCATCCTCGGATAGCCTCGCTGAGAGCGATAATAATGTTGGAACTTTCTGCTCTTCGTACATCTGATACATTTTCCGGCGGATTAGATCTTCATTGCATAAATCAACAGATTTAGGTGCACCACTGTCTCTTCGCATTTTTCTAGGCTTAATAGTATTATTCACAATTTTCCACACTGTACTTTGAGGAACGCCGCGCCGGTTAAAGTTGATGTTTCCTTTAATGAAAAATGTTTTTCGTGGCCTCGCTCTACTAACTTAAAATAAACACTTTTAACAATTACTTTTGCCTCGACAGGCAAACACTTTCGGCTATTGCCTGAAACTGTTTTGGCACTGGACATCTTCAAAAACACTTTCGCTCTAGACTTTAATAATAATAACTGACAATATTTCAGAAAATATATAATAGGGCATCGCCCAACTCGGCCACAAAAAGGGATTTATCAGGTATAAAGTCATCAGGTAGAGAGACCCGACCCTGTCACGGCCAATACTTTTATAGCTTTATTGCATGGCATTAGGCCGCCTCACGTCAGGTCAGTTTCTTATACCTTGAAAAATACCATACACAATATTTGATTTTCACCTTTTTTTCTTTTCGCCTCTTTTTTTTAAGACGTTTAGGACATATGTTTATATAAACCATATATAAACTTTTCTTCCTAAAATAAGGTAAGGAATCATACCCTTTATATTTAGCCAACAATTAAATTACACCCTGTATTCTCTTAGCAAAATGATCGCGTCGCGTCGATCGTACAATGTGAAAACATCGGTCTCGTGGAACTAGTTGCTTGAGTCCTGTCGATTGCGTTGCACCAATGTGTAAGCTGCCTAAAAACCTAAGTTCCCCAGGATCTCACTATAATCCAGATCCGGACTTGGTTCCTTGGATAACCGCGGATGTGAACTCTTTTGAATAAAAAAATATTTTTTAAAATCGCTCCACAATTATTATTGATGGTGTAATCGGTAAATATCATAAAAAACTTAACAGTCGAACATAAAACCTTCTTCTTTTTTAAAAGTTGGTTTAAAAAATATATTAAAACCCAAAGTCGGTCTATATAGGGTCGCGACATTCGGCCATATTGCTTTGACGTATTATGACATCACATCTCCCATTATTCGGCCATGTTGTTCAGTGCCGGAGATATACAGTTTATTGTATTAGTAGAACAACCGTTTACAGAACAGTTTTTAATTATTATTAAGTTGTATATTCTTTTTACTATAAATAAAAAACATTTGGAATTACATCTTTCAACAAATATCACTTCCAAAACAATGCAAAATGCAATGCGCAAATTCTAGACGCCACTGGATTGATCATCAGCTTTGATTTTACCCAATCTTGCCAACTTTTTTCCGTGGAGTGCCCTTCCTTGCGTCCCCGACCTCGAACCGCCTAAAAGTTGAGGATATGTCGCAACCTTATAAATATCAACTAACCTTGATTAAAACCGATGTTTTTGTGCACCTTGAACGTAATCTAGATTTTTATCAGAAAAAATTAAACTAACCAAAACAAAGTAGATTATAAAAACAACAAAAAAATATTTATTAAATGCAACAATTACAATAACAAAACCTTTAAAACAATATTTCAAAATTAGTAAAAAAGTATTTACAAATAAGGAATTTGATGCACCATTTAACCAACGTTTTAGACATAATTAAGATCTTCACAGTATTCACATTTAAAAAATCAGTGTATTTTTTAAACCCCCTTTAAATATACGAACATCTTTGGAATTTCTATGTCTCAGGGCGTGCATATTTTTCTTTTCCAATGCTTGATAATCACATTAAGCAGATTAACAAAGGCCTAATATATCGCAAAAGTTGCGCTTTTCCATATATTATTTCTAATATTGACACTGTTCGTATTTAAACATCTCAACATCCTCTCGCTTTTTATGTCGCAGGGCCTTTTATACATATTAATATATTGGGAAGTTTTATGTTGGGGGACGTGTTTGCATAACGAGTTTGATGATTACAGCAATCACATTTAAATATCTCAAAATCTCAACATCTCGATTTTTATGTCGCAGGGTATGCCCTTTTAAACACATTTTATATAAAGTGTTATAATCTCATTGATCGCATTTAAATATATTATTATCTTGGAAAGTTTGATGTTGAAGGATGTGCTTTTAAAACAACTTTTGTAAATTGTTTGATAACCACACAGATCGTATAGAAACAGCTCAACATCCCCTGTATTTTCATGTTGCAGGGCATGCTTTTTTAAAGCATCTTTATAACGAGTTTGATGATTACAATGATCACATTTAAACATCTTAACATCTTCTGGATTTTTATGTAGGAGGACGTGTTTGGTTAAACCACTTTTGTCAATAGTTTGGTAATCACAATGATCGCATTTAAACATCTTAACATCTTGGGGATTTTTATGTCGGAGGACGTGTCTGTTGAAATACATTTTTACAATAGTTTGGTAATCACAATGATCGCATTTAAACATCTTAAGATCTTTGGGATTTTTATGTCGTAGAACGTGTATGTTTAAACAACTTTTGGCAATATTTTGATAATTACAATGATCGCATTTAAACATCTTAACATCCTGGGGATTTTCATGTCGAAGGGCGTGTCTTCTTAAACAAGTTTTGTAAATAGTTTGATAATCACAATGATAGCATTTAAACCCTTGACCAGATTTTATTTGATGAGTAAGTCGCTTCTTTATTCTTCGTTCTTCCGTTGCGTGATAATCACATTGATTTTCGTTTTCATTTAAATGAGCGTCATGTTTTTCATTGACACAACTAGTAACCAACATGCTAAAACACAAAAAAGTTTAAGCAAAGCAGCCTTTGAAATTAAAATTAAAACTATAGAAATTACATTTTAACACAGCAACCCCTAAAATCTAAATGGGAAAAGGGGTTGGAGTAATGCCTTGATTTAAAAGAACGGCATAGTTTTCATGTGTGTAAAACCATTTATGAACAATGTGCATAACGGTTTATAAAATAGTGGATAATATTAAAAATCATAAATGTAACTGTTTTCTTATCTTTTTTGGTGTCTGATTTTTGGATAAATATTAAATAAAAAAGACAAGTGTACTGTATTTTTGAAAAGGCAATTAAATTGCATTTAAAACAAGGTACCAATTATTCCACCTTTCCGTTTAAGGTTTTGCTGTTACCACTTCTAGAAAATTGATACAATTTGATTTAAAACGAGCATACAAAATGTCCCCTAATAAACAAATTTTACATGTTTTGGCCAAGGTTGGGAAAATTTTGATTTTTATTTAAAAAATCATTGATTTAAAATAAAAATCAGGGTTTTTTTATTCTATAATAAAAAAACATTAATTAGCTTTTTAAAAATGTTAGTCTGAAAAATTGGGATTCAAAATACAGCTGAAATATTTATCAAAGCGTCTTGTTTCTAGATACCTCTAACGTAAATGGAATAGAGTGGTGATTATCACAAAAGGATGAGCCAGAAATGGCAACAGCTGCCAGTAATAAACAGTTTCTGTGCGCAACTGCTTCATCTGGTTTTATGTGTTTTGATAATTTACTTTGTAATAGTAGTAGTAACTTAAGCATAAATGTTGACCAGAAATATTCAAATGTTTGTATTGATTGTGGAAAAAAGGTTATAAACAGGGAAGGTAATGAGAATTGTATGGATAAGGTTCAAGAAAAGAAAAAGGGAGTTTAAATAATAATTTTAAAAATTTTCGAATTGCTCCACTTCCTCAACAAAAACCGTAATAAGTGGTACTAAGTTATTAATTCAAAATATTAGAAGCATACGAAATTAAGTTAACGATTTAGAAATACTTATAGAGGAAGTAGATCCAAAAATCATCTGTCTTACTGAGCATTGGCTCAATGACAGTGAAGTGGGCATCTACATTCCAACAAATGTTAATCTTTCTAATTACTTTTGTAGAAAGGAGGGTAAAGGAGGGGAGCCTCAATCTATGCTACGTCGGGAATTATGGGTAGACCATTAGATACAGCCACTAGAGCCATAGAGAATGATTGTGAGTTTTGTTGTGCAGAATTTTTTATTAATAATACATATTATATTGTAATTAACGTGTATCGTCCACCTGTTGGCCAGTTTTCAGTATTTTTAAATACTATGAATGGACTATTAGATGAGATTTATAGAAGAGATAAAGCTATTGTAGTTTGTGGTGATTTTAATATAAGATTTGACAAAGTTGATGGGAACACACGAGATCTTGTGAATCTTTTCTCTACGTATCGTTTAAAATCAATAATTTCTAGTTCTACTAGAGTAACTACTACTTCTGACACGCAGATAGATAACATTTTTTCTAATTTAAGAGATGACCAATTGAAAACTGATATCTTAAGAACAAACATTTCAGACCACTACACGTTAATTAATTTATTTATTTATTTAAGCAATATACAGGATACCCCATTATAACATTTCTTACAGATACATAAAATATTAAAAGATAAGTATAAAACATAAAATAAAATTACTTTATACATATATCAGAAAATCACAGTTATAGAATCTACAAATTAACACTTACATTAACCACTTAATAGTGATCTGAAGCATTGCTTTCGAAAGAGATTAAGTGAGCTTCCAAAAGGATCTATACTAGGATGAGCATTTAAATATGCTAGGGAGCGTGAGATTGGAGCATGAAAACCATAGTTAGTCCGATGAAATTGAATTGAAAATAGCTGATTACTTCTAAGCGATCGAGTAGGGATTTTTAAACAAATTTGCCCAAGAAGAACCGGACAATCAATGTTTCCATTGATTAATTTGTGAATAAAACACAAATCACTAACCGCCCTTCTAACCTCCAGAGGTGGCAGGTTAAGATGAGAGAAGACTTCCTCGACCCTATCCCGCATGTTCAGTTTAAATGCACAATACTTCACAAATTTTTTTGAACATTCTCTAACTGGGCTTTATAGATATTATAAAAAGGGGACCATATCATAGATGCATATTCAATGTGAGATCTCACAAGAGAACAGTACAGTGAGCGCAGTGAATTCACTGACAAATCCGCACCCACCCTCAAGATAAAACCCAACATTTGTAAAGCTTTCCCCGTAATATGCTTGTAGTGTTCTCTAAATGTAATATGTGAGTTAAAAAATATTCCCAAGTCCTTAATGTTTTCTACCTCTTCCAATAGGTTATTTCCCACTATATATCTCTGATCTACTTTCTTGTTTTTTTTTATAAAAACTTATACAGCAACATTTTGCTACATTAAGTGATAAGTCATTTGTTACTGACCAGCTATAAAAGGATGTTAAATTTTGTTGCAATATGTTGGAATCAGTCTCACTCTCAACCACACGAAATAGTTTCAAGTCATCAGCATAGAGCAGAAAATGGCAGTTGTTCAAATAGCTGTCCAAATCACTCAGAAACAAATTAAATAATATTGGAGCACAATGACCTCCTTGAGGAACACCTGACGGTACCTCAATCCACCCCGATTCAAAATTACCAATCTTTACTTTTTGTCTTCTACCTACAAGCATACTTTGGAACCAGCGTACAGATCGATCACTAAAACCCCGCGCCCGCAACTTAGCTATAAGCAACCTATGATTCACCCTGTCAAATGCTTCGGAGAAGTCAGTGTAGATCAAATCTACTTGCTAGAATTGCTAAATGTCACCATAAAAACACAAAGAGAAAGAACAAATCGAAGACATTTTGGTCAGGATAATTTTCGTAGTTTTAGAACAGCAATGATCAGTGAGGGATGGGATGACATGTACAGCGCAGTAGGTGTCGAGGAGCGTTATAGCGTTTTTGCTCGTATTTTTAATTACTACTTTAATGTTTTTATCCCTGTCAAAAGGACCACAACTGGGGCTCATTCATCAAAGCGCTGGGTCTCTGATGAGATTAAGGAAATTTCACAGGATCTTCGGGATTTATATGCTTTATCGATCAGAACTTCTGATAGTCAATTACTGTCTTTTTATAAAAGTGAAAGAAATAGATTCAGAAAATACGTTAGGCACTATAAACATAGTTATAACGATAATTTCATAGTAAATTCTAAAAATGTAACTAAGTCAACTTGGACATTACTTAACAATATTCAGAATAAAACGAAGAGTAATAATAATTTACAGATTTTGGATGGCAACGTAGTGGTGAAAGATCCTGAAACATTGGCAAATTTATTTGCAGCTCAATTTGATGTAAGCAGAATTGCTTTTCTGTCCCAAGCATGCTCTGTTAGTGATAATATCAAAAATGTACCATTTTCATTTTTTTTGGAACCAACAACACCCGAAGAAGTTATCTGTATAATAAACTCTTTGCTGTTAAAGTACTCTACAGGTGTAGATGATATACCTGCTGTAGTGATTAGGGAGGTGGCTGATATTATAGGTTTCCCTTTGGCTGATCTGACTAACAATTGTTTTGAAGCAGGGTAATTTCCTGATCAACTCAAAATAGCTAAAGTGATTCCTGTTTATAAAAAAGGCAATAAAGAGATTATCTCTAATTATCGAAATATTTCCGTGCCACCTATATTTTCTAAAGTAATTGAAAAGCTAATATATATAAGGCTTTTAAACTATTTTGTAGTAAACAACTTGTTTTATGTTGGTCATCATGGCTTTGTACCAAAGCGGTCGACAATCACCGCAATATTTCAGTCTTTAAATTATATTTTAGAACAAATAGATAATAAAAACTTAGTCTCAGGAATTTACTTTGATTTGAGTAAAGCCTTTGACTTGATAGATCATAGGTTGTTGCTTCGTAAGTTGGAATGTTATGGTGTTCGTGGGTTACCCAATAAATTGATAGAATCTTACCTGACTGACAGAAGTATGACTGTGTGTGTTGGTTCTGAACAGACTAAATCGTATTCAGCATATAAACCAATTACCAGAGGAGTACCACAAGGTTCCATATTAGGACCAATATTATTCTTAATATGTGTAAATGACATGAATACAAAACTGGACATCTCAAAATTATATCAATTTGCAGATGACACTTCCTCTGTTATCTCTTCTGCTGAAAGAGTACTACTCTCTAAAAACTCTACTGAAGTGGTAAAAAGAATGTCGGATTGGTGCAGCTCTAATAATCTTGTTTTGAATTCAGATAATACTAATCTTTTATTTTTCAAACATCACGGTTGGGAGTCATTATATGTACCTGCTAATAGTAAAACTTTGGAACAAACAGCTTCCGTAAAATTTTTAGGTATCATCTTAGATTCTAACTTGGATTTTACTGAGCAGGTTAACATTGTTTTGTCTAGAATGAGTTCCGCGATTTATGTTATAAGATACTTGCGTGATCAGGTTAACATTCAGACAATAAGAATATTTTATTTTGCTAGCGTCCAGAGCATAATTTCGTACAGCATTATGTTCTGGTACCGTTTCAGTGTTTCTAATGCCAACAGAGTATTCGTTGCTCAGAAGAAGATTGTTAGAGTTGTTTTCCGTATGAAGTTTAATGAATCATGCCGGGGTAAGTTTAAGTTGCTGAATATGATGACTGTTCCATCTTTGTTCATTTATGTTTGTTGAGTCTTCGTAAGGAGTAATCCTCATATGTTTGTCACCAATGGGGATGTCTCTCAGAACATGATAACGAGGGGTAGGGATAATTTGGCTATGCCACTTCATCACACGTCTTTATTTCATAAAGGGCCTCTAGTGAGCTGTATTAAGGTTTACAATAGAATACCTTTAAATATAAAGAGGGCACCAAGTTTAAATGCCTTCAAAAGTAATTTAAAAAAACTTTTAATTCAAAAGGAATTTTATTCATTAGAAGAATATTTTGGTGATTTTCATTAGTTTTCCTGGCCTAACTCTAATTGTGGATATATTGTACTTTTAATTTAAACTACATTTTATTTATTTTAGCTGTATAGTTATTTCTTAAGTGTGTTTATTTGTTTATTTTTTAATCCAAATTTAATTTTATTTATTTTAACTTTTTTAAGTGTTTTTTGTTTGTTAGTTTCTTTAAAGTTGTTATTTTTTTACCCATATTGTGCTTTATTATTTTAACTGGAAAATTATTGTTAGTGTTTCCGTTTGTTTTTAAAAAAGTTGCTTTTTTATTGTATATTACATTTCATTTTTATTAATTTTATGCTTTTTAAAGTATGATTTTTAAAATTTATGATTTAGGTGTATTAAGGCTTGTTTGTCAAATTATTTTTATTCTTTACCTAAAACTTATGACGTTGTCAATGTTCAGAATTGAATGTATTTATGACAATAAAGGAATTATTATTATTATTATTATTATTATCTGCGTCAGTAGAAAAATATTTATTTATCACTTTTGGCTTTATACATTCAGATATTAGGAACAGGATGGGCATAGAAAAAGAAGGAAAACTTGTATTTTCAACCAACTCCAAAAACAAGGAGGTTCTCAATTCGCCGCGTATGTTTTTTTTTTTGTGTGTATATTATGCGATTACTCTGGGACTCTGAAGGTGTATTAAAAAAGGGTATCTACCTGTTTTGTGATTCTTCTGGGTCTTCTGTCTTGATGTCTGCTTCTTCATTTTTTATTTTCCATTCGGCAAATGGTATTTCATCTGATTTGGCAATTTCATATGTCATCGTAGTGTTTTTAACTTTCACATTACTCTGTATTGGTGCAGCAAAGAAATCATTGGATCTTAAAATAATAAAAATTATTTTATTCTTTCAAAGAGGAGCTCAGGTGCAAAACACAGGGTTTATTGGAACACAATTGTAGTAAAAATTGTGAGACTCTTTTCTATATTGTGTTTTATCAAAAACTGTGTTTTGCACTAGAGTTCAAAAATTAGGAGAAAAAAATAAGTTCCTACTTTCGACACATTTTAAATACTACTACTACCACCACTAAAAGTTTTTTATTGGTTGCCCAAATGGCCCTCGACCGAAGTCCTTCAGCCATAGTAAATTTTACAGTTCTTATTGTACATCAATAACTATTTGCTATACTAACAAAGAATATACAAAATAAATATCTATTTTACAAAAAAATATACTGGCTGCCCACGAGATTACTAGCAAGCCTGTTATTTTCTTGCAAAGTTTAATACGATCTTGAAATTTTGGTAGGATGTATGGTTAAATAGGATGCAGATTTCTGATGTTTTAGATATTTTATGTGGCACATCTAGTTTAACCAGAACTGCTCTTAACTTTGTTATTTTAAATGGAACACCCTATATATTTTACAACAAATTAATGCTACAGGCAATTTCAATTAAAAAACATGTACCACATGTAATACATATCTTATTTGAAACTACGGGAAAGAAAAAGAGAGAGAGAAACAACTAAATTATAATAAACATACATACATAACATTACTTATATACAGGGTGTCTCCTGAAAGGTGCGGAAAAAAAGCTACCACAAATTCCCAATTATACCCTGTAATAACCAGAATTGAGAAAAGCTTACCTATTTAAATCCATAGCAAAAGAATCTGAAATCTCTTTCATTTTCGTATATTTCCAAAAGTGTTCAAATTCAAAAGCATTGCTTTCTGGTCCTAATTTTACAAATGAAGAGCTGGAAGGTTTATCTCCTGTATCATCATGTTCTTTTTAATAAATTGTCTGAAGGGACCATTATCTTGCTCAGACATATCTTTTTTAATAGATATAAATTTAGAAATTTTTACTTTATAACACTTTCTTCATGTAAGTGTTTTGGTACTAATTTCGAGCAGCCCTCTTGAATCCTTGTTAAACTCGGTTTCTATTGTGGAGCTTTTAATAACCACCCTTGACGAAGACGTGTGAAAATATAGGTGGCCTATGCAGTAAATTATAAGAACTGTAAACACCACAACAATTATATATTCTTTACTGAATCATAATATGAGGGCACAATATACAAATGGTAAAAAATGTATACAACACCCGAATTGGTATGCTAGAAGGTTTGGATTTATCACATAATAAGGTAAGTTAACTGTTAACACAAAATACTAAAGACAAAAAGGTAAATTATGAATATATGTGTATAATATCGATATAGATAGAAAATTTGACAAAACAGACTAGTTTGGCTGGAATATCAAAATTCTAATATAGGACTCTCGATCTCTTTTTTTAAACGGTTTTACCTAACTTGACCTGTTTATTTATTATTTGTTATTTGGGTCAAATCTCAATTGGAATTTGATGACCTTCTTGACGACCAATCGATCTGAAATTTGGTCCATAGGTACTCTTAATCTTGATGACAATACAATATAATACATTGTTTATGATTGTAAATCCAAGATGGCGGCCGATACAAAATGGCGGATTACATATTATTTCACTACAACCTTAATATGGGTATCAAATGAAATGACTTGATTAGTAGAATAGAACCCGCTATAAAAAAAATTAAATCCAAGAAGGCTGCCGCCACAAATGGCGGATTACATATTTTTTCCACAACTACCTCAATATAAAATCATTGGTTAGTTCTAGTTAGTTCTGGTTAGTTCAGGTCATTGCAGACTGAATAAACACCTGGAAACTATGGGCCTGGCAGAAGAAAACCTATGTAGGTTCTGCCAGGAGGAGGAAGAAACCGCAGAACACGTATGGTGCTACTGCGAAGCCCTTTGTCGTCTGCGGTTTGCAAGGCTGGGTGAAGAAAAACCTAAAGCGGCAAAATATACCAAGGGGCCAGTTTCAAGCTTGTGGAGTCTGATTAAACAGACCGGCTTGGATAGCGTGCTCTAACCTATGGACGGAGGACACACAATAAACCTGAGCAGGTTGCAGTGCTAGAGGATATGCAATCCACCTCCCAATCTAATCTAATCTAATCTAATCTAGTTAGTTATTGTGAGGCATTAAATGAACTCAATAGAATGAGAAGTATCAACTAACAACAAACCTAAAAACTTGAAAATAAATTATATTAAAAAAATATGTTAAACGGTTTTATTGTACTAAAAGCAAAAAATAATTCGGTAAGTCCTAGCTACCAGATCGCACCAATTTTCTCATCAATCTGGGGTATTGGTCAGACAAATAATAAAATCGCTCGGCGCTTGAAATTTCTATCATAGTATTTTCTCTAGATACGCTACGACCAACGGTTTTATTATTTGTCTGATCAATACAGCAAATTGATGAGAGAATTGAGTGCGATCAATAAAACAGTTTAACATAAAAAAACAGTGCTTGTCTACATTCAGGACCCCCTAACTTTTAAATTGTTTGGTATTTTTATGAAAATTTGAGAACTTTAGTAAGACCACATAAAGCAAATTTTAGACAGAAAACGACATATATAAATGTCAAACTGACAGCTGGGCGCCATTTTGAAAAGAGAAATTAAATGGAAAGGAGGGTCTTGTGGCATATCATTTTAAAGCTCCTGACGAGTACTTTATAACCCCAGAATATAAATTCAATACCTTTTTCTACTACCTAATGGCGGTACTGTGAAAATTACCTAAATACCATATTTGGATGGCCGTATTTCCGAATCTAATGAAGTTAGATACACTTAATGTGGTATTTTCTTAAGAAGATCTGCTGACCTAGTCGGCCATGGCCCCTCCCCTTGGATGGGACATCCTTTCTATTTTATTGTGTTTCATACATGTCTAATGGCAAATATGGGCATTTATTGAGGGTCCCCCCTCCTAAAGGAAGTAAATAGAGAACTAAAAATCGACGTTTTGGTGTAGGTAGTAAGACAAGCCTATATGGCTCTATTCCAGAGCCACATTATGTATGGAATCATTCTTTGGGGTAACTCAACTAATTTGACATCGGTGTTTAAACTATATAAAATGGCTTTGCGGATATTTGCGGGTGTAACAAGCAAGACTTCTTGTAGAGAATATTTTAGGAAATTTAACATACTGACTCTGCCATGACTATACATACACCAATGCCTTTTGTATGTCAAAACCAATCCAAACACATTTAGTACTCATAGTTCTGTTCATGATTATGACACAAGACATAAAAGTAAAGTGATAATACCAACTCATCGATCGACATTAACACAAAAAATTTCTCTATAACATCAATAAAGTTATTTAATCAGCTTCCACAAAAATTAAGAATTTTGGTCTAAATAAATTTAGAACTTCAGCAAAAAAGTTATTGATAGAGATATGTCCATACAATTTGGCAGAATACTATGAGTTTAATTTTAATAATGGATTGTAGTTGCTTCATGGAATTTTATTCTGTGTTACAATTTACCTTATGTCACATTTTAATTCTTTTATTTAATATTTTAATATTTTGTAACTATTTTAAATATTTAAATTTTATTGTAATTTGTTGACGATGCTAAAACGTCAGTGCAAGTATATGTATATGTCACCATATGTATATATCTATGTACTATAAGTTATTGAGCAAATAAATAATATCTACCTATCTATGGAACAACCTCCGTACGTACAAGTAGTAAACTTGTCCATTTTACTGTTTTAGGTACAATTAAGCTCTTTTAAACTTTTTATATTTAAACAAATCTTATGGATTTTTATCTATTTATTTACAGTCTCTACAGCTTTGTCATTTACAGATACAATCTAGTCTAAGGAATAATACAAATCTTAAAAATATATAGGTCTTAAAAATATGTCAAATTTAATGTCTTTTTTAAACTCCTTAAGTAAACAAACATCTTCAGAATTTCTATGCCGCAGGACGTGCATATTATTTTTTTTTTCCAAAGGTTGATAATCACATTGAGCAGATTAAAGCAGCTTGACATGTAATGAAAGTTGCAACTTTAATACGTTTTTTCATAAAGTCTTGTATTAACACCGGTCTCATTTAAACATCTTCTGGATTTTTATGTAGCTGGGCATGCTTTTCTAAATGACCTTTATATCGAGTTTGATAATTACAATGATTACATTTAAACATCTTAACATCCTTCCGATTTTTATGTTGCAGGGCATGCTTTTTTAAAGCATATTTATAACGAGTTTGATGATTACAATTATCGCATTTAAACATCTTAACATCTACTTGATTTTTATGGGGCATGGCATGATTTTTTGAAAAATCCTTATCTGGAGTTTGATAATCACAATAATCAGTTTTCAATAACTTAACATCGTCTGGATTTTTATGTTGCAGAGCATGCCCTTTTAAAACATTTTTATATAAAGTTTTAAAATTACATCGATCGCATTTAAATGTATTATTATCTTGGGAATTTTTATGTTGGAGATTGTGTCTCTTTATACAACTTTTGACAAAAGTTTGATAATCACAATGATCGCATTTAAACATCTCAACATCTTCTGGACTTTTATGCCGTATGGCATGCTTTTTAAAACGACTTTTAAATAAAGTTTTATAATCACACTGTTCGCATTTAAACGGCTCAACATCTTCTGGATTTTTATGTCGCAGGGCATGGGTTTTTAAATAACTTCTGTAGATTGTTTGGTAATTACACTGATCGCATTTAAACATCTGAACATCTTCTCTATTTTTATGTTGCTTGGCATGCCTTTGTATAGCATCTTTAAAACGAGTTTGATAATCACAATAATCACATTTAAACATCTCAACGTCTTCTGGATTTTTATGTCGTAGGGCATGTTTTTTAAATGACCTTTGTAAATTGTTTCATAATCACACTGATCACACTTAAACATCTCAACATCTTCTGGATTTTTATGTCGCAGGGCATGAAGTCTTAAACAACTTTTATATGAACTTTGATAATCACAATGATCGCATTTAAACAAACCAGGTTTAATTTGATGAGTAAGCCGCATCTTTATAGTTCGTTCTGGCGTTTCTTTATCATCACATTGATTTTCGTTCTCATTTAAATGATCTTCATGTGTTTCATCGCCAATACAAGTAACCAACATGCTAGAATACAAAAGAATAGTTTAAGCAAAGCAGCCATTAAAATTGAAATTAATCCTATAAAAATGACATATTATAACATAAATTTTTAATAAAATACTTTTATTAAGGGGTGAGGTTAATGTTATTTTTCTTATGAAACATCCTGTGTATCTTTTATTCATTAAATTATAGCGGATGAGTCCTTTTTGAAAATATGTAATACTTAATAGTTATTTTATATTTTTGGATCCATATATATATATATATATATATATATATATATATATATATATATATATATATATATATATATATATATATATATATATATATAAGTAATAATAAATAAATAAATAATAATAAAAATATTTTCGATATATTTTTCAAAAAAAATAGTCGATTTTTAGGGTCAGTTTAGTGTATATGACATTAAACGTTATTTTTAAAAGAGTATCTACCTGTTTATGGATTGTTCTAGGTCTTCTGTCTTGGTGTCTGTTTCCTCATTTTTGATTTTCCAATCGTTAAATATTATTTCATCTGATTTTTCAATTTTGATTGTATTTGCAACTTTCACATCACTCTGTATTGGCTCAACAGAGAAATCATCGGAACTTAAAATAATAAGAATTATTTTATACTTCAAAAGAGCAGCTTCAGTGCAAAACACAGGTTTTATTAAAACACAATTTTGGAGAGTATATTACAATTTTTACTGTAGTTTTTCTATTTATGTGGAAAAAGTTTTTTAACTGAAATATATTATACAAGGTGGGCCAAACAGTGAGGTCCAAACTTTAAGAACTAATTCTACACTAAAAAATATGAAAAAACTTTATATGAAAATTTGTCCTAAACATCTTAGTTTTCAAACCACAGGGTGATAAAAATTTAAAAAATATTGTTTTTTATAATAATTGTTATACAAATTGAGATATTTTTTAAAAATTTGGGAGACGCCTTTTATGCACCAAAACACATTTTTTGGCATACAAGAACAAAAATATAACCAGTGTTGTCCATGGAGGGTTCAGGGTAAATATTTTTTAATAAAAAAATGGTACGCCACTGCATTTTTCTATAATAAAAATAATTTTTAAAATTCCCATTAAGTTTGGAACAAATTTGATCTCTTGACTTTTTTTATTTGATGCACGGTTTTCGCGTAAATAAATATAAACCATTTCTCGGCATGGTCAAATCCCTATTTAATAAAAGAATAACATATCAAACGTAGTTTTTCACTGTTGAATTTGATATTATCTATACAAAATGACCATGCCGAGTAATGGTTTTTAACACGCTTTTATTAGCTTAGGTTGTAACTATCTATCTGGCTGCCTATGTAACGGAATCTTTGAGCCTAATTTTAACCAACTTCCAGCTATTCGATTTCTTTGAAACTTTGCACACGTATTAAGGACCCATGACAATGCAATAATCTGCAAACAGTATCCCTTTATCTTTTTTTTAATCGCCAGGAAAAAAATTCCATTATATTATAAAAACAACACCTAGGATGCCATCTGTTGGAAAAATTTCAAACTTTGCTATTAAATGAGAAAGAAATTTTTTAGTGGATTGCAAAGTGTTGACAACGGTCCAAACATTTCCTGGAGTGCCATCTGTTGGCAAAATTTGAAACTTTGCTACTTAATGAAGAAGAAATTTTTTAGTGAGTTGCAATCTTTTGCAAATTTTAAAATTTGCTACCATTGTCATTTCATAGGGGGCTGGTTATTTTCTTTTGCTGCTTAATTAATTAGTATGTTCTAATTTACTGTTATATTAAGAATTTTGTGCAATATAACGAACTAAAAAATGAAAAATAATTAATAGTTAAAAAAACTAAAAAACACGCTTTTATATGCAACCGAACTAAAAATTAAAAAATAATTTTTCATTAAAAAAATATTTTCACTTCATAGTAAAAAGCGTGGGGTGCATTTTACTATTTTTTTATAACTTTTCCATCATAGATATTGGCAAATATAATAATTATAACATTTAATATATTAAGCACCCCACGCTTTTTACTATGAAGTGAAAATATTTTTTTAATGAAAAATTATTTTTTAATTTTTAGTTCGGTTGCATATAAAAAGCGTATAGGTTGTATGTATGTATGTATGTATGTACGTAACGGAATCTTTAAGCTTAATTTTCACCAACTTCCGGCAATTCGATTTCTTTGAAACTTTGCACACGCATCAAGGACCCATGACAATGCAATAATCTGCAAACAGTATCCCGTTATCCTGATTAGGATCGCCAGGATAAATAAATTCCTTTATAGATTTTCTGTAGGAGAGTAACAGAGAAAGAGCTAGTGCGCGATCTGCGCATGCGTGCAGTTTCGGACGTACTCTCATCATAAGGCTGACAGAAACTTGTTCGGAGTAGTTGGCGTTCTGAAACCCCATGCAACAGTGAAGCTTTAAATGAAATGATTAGATTACGAAATAGTTCGTGAAACATTTCAATATCACATGTCCGCAGAAAACTAATTGATATATCGAACTAAAAAATGAAAAATAAATAGGTAATAGTTTAAAAAACTAAAAAACACGCTTTTATAGGCAACCAAACTAAAAATTAGAAAATAATTATTCATTACAAAGAGTTTGTATTATAGTAATAAAGGTCAAACAATGAATCATAATTATATACCTTAAAATAGAATTATAATAAAATTTAAGATAATAAATAACAGAATAATTCACTTCAGAATAAAAGCGTGAGGTGCTTAATATATTAAATGTTATAATAATTTCATTTGTAAATATCTATGAGGGAAAAGTTATGAAAAAATAGTAAAATGCACCCCACGCTTTTACTCTGAAGTGAATTATTCTGTTATTATCTTAAATTTTATTATAATTCTATTTTGAGGTATATAATTATGATTCATTGTTTGACCTTTTATTACTGTAATATAAACCCTTTGTAATGAAAAATTATTTTCTAATTTTTAGTTCGGTTGCATATAAAAGCGTGTTTTTTAGTTTTTTTAAACTATTATTTATTATTTATTTATGCGAAAACCGTGCATCAAATAAAAAAAGAGATCAAATTTGTTCCATACTTAATGGGAATTTAAAAAATTATTTTTATTTTAAAAAATGCAGTAGCATACCTTTTTTATCAAAAAATATTAACCTTAAACCCCTTATGGACGACACTGGTAATATTTGTTTTTCTTGAAGTTTTTTCATACTTTTTAATGTAGAATTAGCCCTTTAAGTTTGGACGTCACTGTTTGGCCGACCCTGTATTTAAAATTAAAAATATCTAAATATAATTTTTGTCTATTTCAAATAATAAAAAAAACCTTTCTAACATAAATAGAAAAAGCACACAAAAATTGTGAGTTAATATTCAAAAATTATGTTCTATCAAAAACTGTTTTGCACTTGAGCTTCTCAAATATCAAAAGAAAAAATAAGTTTTCATCATTTACTGATTTTGGTAATTGTTCGATATAGCGGTTTTCACTATTATAAGGGATTTTCGAAAAATTCTTTTTCAGGGCGTTTCTATAGGTCGATTATGACACAAATCTGTGTGCGCGTTTTACAAAATCCATTTCTATAATTTATTATTAATAACAACATATTTACGGGACGGTGGAGTGAACAGGGGTGCTGGGTGGGGACAAAACTGTATAAATCCAACGTCAAACACAAGTTAACATTAATACACTGCACTCGGGGCACATGAAAAATGTGAATTAATTTTGAAAAGTATTAAATTTTTCGAAAAACTGTCCCACACATATGACATATGTATCTCGTCCGCCATTAATTAAAGAAGGAAAATAGGCGCATTCATTTTGGTCAGCTGATAACATGAAGTTCGTCATTATGAAAATGACAAACTTGATAGAAGCAGCGTTGCCAAACTTCTTATGAAGAATTAACACTAAGCCTATTTCGGGGATTATCCACCATTTCCATGAGAAACAATGGTATTTTTTGTAGAAATGCCTCCTTCTCTATATTTCGGTACTTTTCTTTTTTTCTCTACAAATTATAATAGGAAGAAGGAGTAACTTAATTTTTCCTAAGAATTTTGTACTGTATCTTCCTTTTTTTAAGCTATCGACACTTTCTCACTTTATTTGGCAACATCGCAACACATTTACAGTTCTATTGCAAACTCTTCTTTTTTATGCAGTGACAGTCATGGCGGGATTGTTGAACTATTATTTATTTTAAATTTTTTTAAACAATTTTTCGGACATTTTTGTAAACAGAAAGTGCGGTGTGTACTGTGAAATACTGTTTTTGGGCGTTTAATGTAGGATTTCTACTGTTTCGTCCCCACCCAGCACCCCTGTTCACTCCACCGTCCCGTACTATGTTTTTATTAAAAATAAATTAAAGAAATGGATTTTGGAAAATGCGCACACAGATTTGTGTCATAATCGACCTATAGAAACGCCCTGAAAAAGAATTTTTCAAAATCTCTTATAATAGCGAAAACCGCTATATTAAACTAATTACCAAGATCAATTTGTCGACTAAGTTGAATCGTCATATTTTGGTCCAAAGAATTTGTGATAGTATTTTGTACAGACCTTTTAAAACACCCTGTATAAATTCACCATTATAATAACCAGTGTTGATAAAAACTTACCGATTTAAATCCATGGCCGAAGAATCTGAAATATCTTGCATGTTCATGTTTTCCAAAAAATGTGCAAATGCAAAAGAATTGCTTTCTGGTTCTAATTTTACAAATGAAAAGCTGGAAGGTTTATCTCCTGTACCATTATTTTCTTCTTTATTTAATTCTATAAAGGGATCATTATCATCTTGCTCAGGCTCTTCTTTGTTAATATATATAAATTTAGAAATATCTACCTTATCATCATTGTTGCCACTTTCTTCATGTAAGTGTTGTGAAACTAATTCGACCGAGCCCTTTAGAATTACTCGATATATCTTTGTTGGGGTCAGTTTCCATCGCAAAGTATTTAATAACTATCCCGAACAAAGACTTGTAAGACAGTAAAAACACAAAAGTAAAACAGGTTGACGGTAGTAAACTATCAGATTTGTGATCACCACAAAACAAACATATTATTCTGGACTCGAACGCAAGTAAGCAGAGAAAGGCGGCATACAAAGAGGTAAAAAATTAATACCTATGACACCCGAATTGGTATAAATAATAAAAAGTTTGGATTTTATCATAAATTAAGGTTAGTTGGTTATTGAGTTGGTTATACCAAAGTCGGTCTATATAGGGTCGCGACATTCCGCCATATTGCTTTGACGTGTTATGACGTCACATCTCCCATTTTTCAGCCATGTTGTTCAGTGCCGGAGATATACAGTTTATTGTGTAGAACAACCGTTTACACAACAGTTTTTAATTATTATTAAGTTATACTACGACTAAAAAATGTCATAGTGCTCGAAAAGAGATCATGGTGGCTATTCACTAACGAAAATTTTTGTGCGTCACGCTCCAGGGTTTGAAGCTCTTGATCCGCTATAAAAAGATAGTCACTGGAACGCATCTTTAGACAAGGAAAGAGAGATCCTTGGCTTTATAATTTATAATAATCTGATTTATTTAAAAACACAGTATAAATGCAGAGACAACAATGAGACGAGTAACTGGTCCTAACAATTTGTCCATTGTATTTATCTCTTTCTAATTTAACGCAAGTTCCAATAAATATGTCTTTGTCTTTCATCATGGCAGGCTATCGTAGATGGAGCAATCATCGCTTTGCCCTGAGTGGCGTTCCAGTGACGCAAATAGAGCGCTCCCGAGTAGCTCAGGAGCATTTCGTTCTACTTTATGGCGTTCCAGTGACGGAAAGTGTTATGCACCTGAGCTACTCCGTTTTTCTTTCCCCTTGCCCCTCATGCACCAACCCCTCTTTTGGTTTTTGTGCTTCAAACGTGTTTTTTATGATTAAGGATGGATTTTTAAAATTATTTATTTAAAATGGAATTAGATATTAAAAAGAGATTATTTTTATAAAGCCAAGAAAGGTTAAAAACAACGAAATTTTAAAATTTCTCAAAGTATCTCTCTTTCCTTGTCTAAAGCCTAGTTCATAAGCTTGCGAAACGCGATTTGCGAATTGCGAGATCGTATTCTGATTGGTCAATTTGTAACGAAACATTCGAAAGTCGTTACAAATTGACCAATCAGAACAAGTTTCGCGATTCGCAAATCGCATTTCGCAAGCTTATGAACTAAGCTTAAGGATGCGTTCCAGTGACTAACTTTTTAGAGCAGTTCAAGAGCTTCAAGCCCTGGAGCGTGACGCACAAAAATTTTCGTCACTGGAAAGACTTTTGGCTCACATCTAATTAAGAGAAAGAAAATATACTATGAATCGAATATTTTTAACTTGACAACGTTGCCTATGGCAGTCACGCCGAAATGTTAATCGATATTTGTGTTTGATATTTTTCAATGGCCGATTTGTTTGGAGAGTTTGTTTACATTTTCTGTGATTTATTGTGTGTTTCGTGGTTTTTTACCTATAATTGGACTTTGAATATTGACTTTTATTAGTGATCACAGTTTATATATTAAATTTGTGCTTTTCAACAGATAATTTAAGGTAATATTGACATGGTTATCTGTAAGAAAAAATCTTTATAAAAACCAAATAAATGACATTTTTAATAAGGTGTGTGTAATTATTGAACTAAACCCCAATATTTTATATTAATAGGAAACAAAAACAAGTACCTAACATTAAGGGCAAAAATAGCACAGCTATATAATTTGAATTTGGCGGGCAAACGATAAAGTCGACTCACGCGCCATCTGCGTTTGCCTTCCCTGAAGACAGACAAGGAAGGCCCAGCAGCTATCTCTCTCTCGGATAATTTATTTACATTTAGTTGCTCGTCTCATTGTTGTCTCTGATAAATGCCTCCACTTGCTGGATTTCTAATATCTAATTCCATTTTAAACAAATAATTTTAAAAAATCTATATTTAACCTTAAAAAACAAATTTTTGACGTTTGGAGCAAATAACACCAAAAAACGGCTGGTGCATGAGGGGCAAGGGAAAAGAAAAACGGAGTAGTTAAGGTGCATAAAGCCCCCATGGACTAGGATCTTTTTCGTTCATTCGTACTTGGCGAGTTGAGACGTCGTGTTGCATCGCCGATCTGTATTGCTCACAGACTATCGTACGCAATTATTAGCAGTGGCAGCCGCTGCAACAGTTATCGTTAAAAAAAAGAGAATTTTATCTTCTATAAACAGGGAAACTTTCGATTTGCTTCAATAAATTCTATTACAAATTGTTGGTTCATTGAATTTTGGTCCATATTTTCTAACGAGAACTCAATAGAAAGTTCAAAAGGCGATTTAAATAATACAATCTACTGAAACAAAAAACAGACAGGTTACAACGGGATTCCCACATATTATCGGTTTGGTGCGGACCGTTCGTCTTGGCGTGTCGAAAATCAAGCTTCAGCAGATATTTAAACCGACGGTTTCATCCGGCGGTTTTAGGCCACAGACTATCCATTTAGCTTGTCGATTAGACTCGCAGCGATGCGAATGGATGGAAAAGATCGTAGTCCGTGGGGGCCTTAGCACTTTCGGTCGCTGGAACGCCATAAAGATTAACGAAATGTCCCAAGCTACTCGGGAGCACTCTATGTGCGTCACTGGAAAGCTACTAAGGTTGCTGGTTGTTTATTAGGACTACATAGGCATTTGATAATCGGAACAAGATACAAAACGGATAATTATCCGAACAAGGATATTTCAAAAAGTCGATCTGAAATTTCAGTCACGCTATTCATCATATTAAGAAACAGATTGTTGTAATACGGTCAATTAACCGATAAAACTAAATAGAAAATATTTACAAAAATTCCCTAATTTTTGTTTTTTTCTGCACTTTTAAAAACAAGGCATTACATTTTAGAAAAATATTAGGCATCATTGTAAGCAACACAAAGGATGGTTAACCAAATTTTATCTTAAAAATATTCTTATTTTCTTGCATTTTATACAGTGGTTAAAGAAATATATCAACTTAAAAATAACCCTGTATAAATAAAGATAAGTTCTCAAATTTTATAGTCACGTATATGTAATTTATTAACATAAGTCACTATTTATTTATACCATCAGTTAAGTTATGTCAGTATTAAAAATTGAAGAGTTTATTGTAAAAACACTATTAGTGAATATCACAAAATACGGAGGTATTAAATTTTAGGTTAAAAAATGTGTTAAATCAACTTTTATCAAAAATATACTTGAATACCTCTTTATGACTTAATAAGCTCCAAGGAATACTTAAAACTTTTTGATTGTCGCTTATCATATTAATAATTAAATAAATTAGAAAATAAAACACATATCTGTGACTATGTGTCTTATTAAAGACATTTTGCACCCCTTATTTTGCAATTCGGTTGTGGGTAACGTTATTCTGAGACTGCGCAGTAACGCAAACATGATCCGTTATCGTTATTAACCATACCGGACTCCTTTAATTACGGATGAATACCGAAGATCATATCGTTATCGTTATTGTTAAACTGCGTGGTTGCCGGATTGTAGCAATTTTAATATCAATTATTTAAAAGGTTAAAATTTTCATGCCGTATTAATTAAAATATCATTTATACCTAGGCTCTTATTAGCGAAAAATCTATTGCAGTAATAAAAATCAAATAGTGTTAAGAAATTTAAACGGACTTGCACTTTTACGGATATTCTAAATCAGTAATTAATTTAGATGTTACAATCTGGCACACTTGCTTTTTATTCTACTACCAAACCTAACCTTACTTTTTGTGTTTTACTTATACTGTATTGTTTGCATCTACTTTAAAAAACGAAATCAACAAAAGTGTTTGCATATATTTAAATATCAATTTACATCTTATGAAGAATAAAAGTAATTACGGATTTTTCGTTAACTTTAAAATCGGTGAACCACAGGCAAAAATAAGGTTATGTGTCGAAAGCGCAGACGCAAAACATATTTCTTAAAAGAGGCTGCAAAATCTCTGTCTAAAACTGCCCCCGTAATCGTTATGTTTAATAACGATAACCATGAGGAGGCCAAAAACCTCTGTTATTTTAAGAGGTGCAAAATGTCTCTATTGTGTTATTACAATGAGCCCTTCAACTGCATAGGCTTAAGAACTTAGATCATATACCTACTTGAGACAGCATTGCCGCTCTGCGCGAATAGCTTACATAAGAGAAATAAGTACGAGTAGTGTTTTTAGTGTATGTTGACCGATTAAATAATAATATTAATATTGATAAAGTAGAAAAAAATAAACATTTAAAAAATCATTAGGCCAACTTAAAAAAATAAATAAAACTCACTGAAGAGCTATAAACAATAAATAAATAAGAGTTAAAAAAATGTGCATACTAAATAATAATAACTGAATAAACAAAGGTTTTTATACTTTAATAACACATGTTATTAACCGACTTATTTTTTTAACTTCAGTTTTTCCTTTGATCCGTTTATTTTTTCTTTCAATGTTTAATTTAATGGATATTCTGTACATTCTACAAAAGATCGCATTTTAAAGACATACTACATACCAACCATTTCTAATGCAATAAAAATTCATAGCAGCAGCATTAAAAAAAAGGTAAAATTACTAAAACCGGTGTTTATGTGTAGACCACAATTCAGCTAAGAAAAACCACGAGGTCATCAGTTCTGTCTTACTTTCAAATTATTCCCCTTTTTGTTGCTCGCAAAGTATTTAAACGACGCGATTAGAAAGAAATAGTTGATTGTCGTCTTTACTTCTATGATGCCTCTGGCTTTTTCTTAGCTGAATTCTACTTTACCTTGAAGATTTTTATTAGGCAATAATAACTAGAACTAAACAAAATAAACAGAAAGTAAATACTAAAAATATTTATTCATTAAATATAAAAATTAAATTAAAAGCGGAAGTAATTATAAGTAGGAATTTTGGTGCACCATTTGTATTGTTTAAGGCAAAATTAGGCTCTTTGACACTAATTATATTTAAACAAATTGACATCTTATGTCATATTTAATGTGTTTTTTAAACCTTTGCATACAGATTTTGATAAAAACTCTGGATACATTTGTATATATACGATCATCTTCGGGATTTCTAATATTAACATGTGGAAAAAGATACGACTTTAATGCGTTTTTCCATAAAGATTTATATTCCCACTGGTCGCATTTAAACTGCTTTACATGTTTTAGATTTTATGTTGTAGGGCATGCTTTTTTAAAGCATCTTTAAAACGAGTTTGGTAATCACAATGATCACATTTAAATATCTCATCATCTTCTGAATTTTTATATCGCATGGCATGGGTTCTTAAATGACTTTTGAAAATTCTTTAATAATCACAATTATCACATCTAAAAGTATTAACATCTTCTGAATTTCCAATGCATACCTTCTTAAAGACATTTTAAATATAGTTTGAACAAAACATTGATAGCATTTAAACATCTTAACTTGTTTCGGATTTTTATGTCGCAAGGGTATAATTTTTTAAAGCACCTTTATAACAAATGCACACTCCTAAATGTTCTTTTGAACAGTTTAATAGGCACACTGATTGCACATAAACAAAGTAACCTCTTTTGGATTTTTATGTAGAAACATGTGCGTTTAATCTATTATGGTTAATAGTTTGATAATCACACTTATCGCATTGGCAGGAAGTCTTAGAACCACACAGGTCGAAATTTTAACATCCTAATTCTAACCTATGTATACGTCGCACATGCCTTCTTAAAACATCTTTATAACGGGTTTGATAATCACAATGATCACATTTAAATATATTAATATCTTCCGGATTTTCATGTCGCAGGGCATGCCTTTTAAACTACTTTTGTCAAAAGTTTGGTAATCACAATGCTCGCATTTAAACATACGAACATCTTCCGGATGTTTATGTTGCAAGGCATGCCTTTTTAAATATCTTTTATCTCTAGTTTCATAATCACACTGATCGCATTTAAACATACTAACATCTTCTGGATGTTGCATGGCATGCCTTCTTAAAGACATTTTATATTTAGTTTGAAACTCACATTGATCACATTTAAACATATCAATATCCTCCACATCTTTGTGTCGAAAGACGTGCCTTTTTAAATGCCCTTTATAATGAGTTTGATAATTACACTGATCGCATTTAAACATATCACCATCTTCTGGATTTTTATGTCTCAAGGCATGCGTTTTTAAAACACTTTTGTCAATAGTTTTAAAATCACACTGATCGCATTTAAACATACTAACATCTTCTGGATTTTTATGATGCAAGACATGCCTTCTTATAGAACATTTATATATAGTTTGATAATCACACTGATCGCATTTAAACAATTTAAGATCTTCTACCTTTTTATGTCGTAAGACGTGTGTTTTGAAATTACTTGTGTCAAAAGTTTGATAGTCACACTGATCGCATTTAAACACTTTAACATCTTCTGAATTTTTATGTCGCAAGGCATGCCTACTTAAAGCCCTTTTTATATACAGTCTGATAATCACACTGATCGCATTTAAACATATCAATATCTTCCACATTTTTATGGAGAATGGCGTGCGTTTTTAAATAATATTTATCATTAGTTTGATAATCACACTGATCGCATTTAAACATAGTAACGTCTTCTGGATTTTTATGTTGCAAGACATGCCTTCTTATGGAACTTTTATACATAGTTTGATAATCACACTGATCGCATTTAAACAATGCAACAATATCTTCTACCTTTTTATGTCGAAAGACGTGCGATTTTAAATTACGTTTATTATTAGTTTGGTATTCACAATGATTGCATATAAACATATGAACAGCTCCTAAATTTTTATGTCGCAAGGCATGCCTTCCTAAAGATCTCTTGAATATAGTTTGAAAATCACAATGATCGCATTTCAACATCTTAATATCTTCTGGATTTTTATGTTGCATGGCATGCTTTTTGAAAAAACTTTTAAATAAAGTTTTATAATCACACTGATCGCATTTAAACATCTCAACACCTTCTCGATTTTTATGTTGCGTAAGACATGCCTTCTTATGGAACTTTTATACATAGTTTGATATTAATCACACCGATCGCATTTAAACAATGCAACAATATCTTCTACCTTTTTTATGTCGAGAAAAGACGTGCGATTTTAAATTACGTTTATTATTAGTTTGGTATTCACAATGATTGCATATAAACATATGAACAGCTCCTAAATTTTTATGTCGCAAGGCATGCCTTCCTAAACGATCTCTTGAATATAGTTTGAAAATCACAATGATCGCATTTCAACATCTTAATATCTTCTGGATTTTTATGTTGCATGGCATGCTTTTTGTAAATACCTTTTAAATAAAGTTTCATAATCACACTGATCGCATTTAAACATCTCAACACCTTCTCGATTTTTATGTTGCAGGGCATGCTTTTAAAGCAAATTTATACCGAGTTTGATGACTACAATAATCACATTTAAACATCTTAACATCTTCTCTATCTTTATGTTGCAGGGCATGCCTTTTTAAAACATCTTTATAACGAGTTTGATAATCACAATGATCACATTTAAATATCTTAACATCTTCTGGATTTTTATGTCGCAGAGCATGGGTTTTTAAATTATTGTTGTAAATTGTTTGATAATCACACTGATCGCCCTTAAACATATGATCCTCATGCTTTTCATTGCCAAGACAAGTAACCAACATGCTAAAACACAAAAAAATGTAATCAGAGTAGGTATTGAAATTGAAATTAAAACTATAAAAATTACATTCTAAAACATATTTTTTAATAAAATAGTGTGGGGTGTCCAAAATTAATATGTAAACAAAAATCGATATAGAACAAAATAGTAGAAAACCGTTTATGAAACTGAAAATTTCATGAGCAGTACACCTTTTGGTTCCAAATCACAGTGACTATAATCTATTTGTTGTGTGCACTTGGCGGGAGAATTGATTGTAGCTTCCAGGTTTACGCGTCACCAGATCAATTCAAAATGATGTCAGGCGCTTGGGAATGGCTGAGGTTATAATAGAAGAAGTGTACAAATGTCTCCACGCAGCTTTGTCTGCTACTGCTCGCCTGGCAGTTTCAGCGCACGATCGGAGGTTGAACAAAAATTACTCTCCTACTAATAGTATTTCAGATTGTTTTGACATTGATTTTATAACAATTATGTATTGTTAGTTTAATTGTACTCATACCCATAAAAAAGTAATGGGTAGGATTGTTCCAGTTGTTTTCTATGATGAGCTGAATGTCTATAGGGTGTATATGACATTAGAAGTTATTTTGAAAAAGAGTATCTACCTGTTTTCAAATTGTTCTAGGTCTTCTGTCTTGATGTTTGTTTCTTCATTTTTTAACACGCTTTTTATTAACTTGGGTTTGTAACTATCTATCTGGCTGCCTATGTAACGGAATCTTTGAGCCTAATTTTAACCAACTTCCAGCTATTCGATTTCTTTGAAACTTTGCACACGTATTAAGGACCCATGACAATGCAATAATCTGCAAACAGTATCCCTTTATCTTTTTTTTTAATCGCCAGGAAAAAAAATTCCATTATATTATAAAAACAACACCTAGGATGCCATCTGTTGGAAAAATTTCAAACTTTGCTATTAAATGAAGAAGAAATTTTTTAGTGGATTGCAAAATGTTGGCAACGGTCCAAACATTGCCTGGATTGCCATCTGTTGGCAAAATTTGAAACTTTGCTACTTAATGAAGAAGAAATTTTTAGTGAGTTTGCAATCTTTTGCAAATTTTAAAATTTGCTACCATTGTCATTTCATAGGGGGCTGGTTATTTTCTTTTTGCTGCTTAATTAAATAGTATGTTCCTAATTTACTGTTATATTAAGAATTTTGTGCAATATAACGAACTAAAAAATGAAAAATAATTAATAGTTTAAAAAAACTAAAAAACACGCTTTTATATGCAACCGAACTAAAAATTAAAAAATAATTTTTCATTAAAAAAAATATTTTCACTTCATAGTAAAAAGCGTGGGGTGCATTTTACTATTTTTTCATAACTTTTCCATCATAGATATTGGCAAATATAATAATTATAACATTTAATATATTAAGCACCCACGCTTTTTACTATGAAGTGAAAATATTTTTTAATGAAAAATTATTTTTTAATTTTTAGTTCGGTTGCATATATTATTTCATCTGGTTTTTCAAGTTTGAATGTATTTGCAACTTTCACATTACTCTGTATTGGCACAACAGAGAAATCAATGGAACTTAAAATAATAAGAATTATTTTATACTTCAAAAGAGCAGCTCCAGTGCAAAACACAGGTTTTGATAAAACACAATTTTGGAGAGTATCTTACAATTTTTACTGCAGTTTTTCTATTCAGGCGAGAAAAGTATTTTAACTGAAGTATATTTATAAATAAATAAATCTCGAAATAAATTTTGTATATTTCAAATAAAAAAAAACCTTTTTAAAATAAATAGTCAGCACAGTAAAAATTGTGAGATAATATAAAAAAATTATGTTTTGCACTCAGCTCCTCAAATAATAAAAAAGTAAGTCCTCATCTTTTACTTATTTTTAATATTTTAGGACTTTTTACATTTTTATAAGTTTTTTCTATATAAATAAAGGTAATTGCCTAGAAACTGTCCGCAACTCGGGATTTTTGGGGCGCTGATCACGAATCTGAAAGAGTTTTTAGTCGGAAAGGTTTCGTTTCCGAGATATCCATCATCAAAGTTGGTATTTGAACTAACCTCGTTTTCACTATATTACCCCTTCTTTTTGCATACAATTGTTGATTTTAAGTTAAACTGGTACAAAATATTTGATTTTCACCTTTTAAACCCTCATTTTTCAAAGTATTTTACACTTTTTCTGAATTAAATTGCGTAGCTTCACTTTAATCGTTTTCAATTATGGTGAATGCGCTGGGGCAATTAATGCATAGCTTGCTTGCTTTAAAGGGACCTTCCCAATTTATTTGATAAAAGGTGTAAAATACATAGAAAAACGGGGTTATAAAAGGAGAAAATCAAATATTGTGAACCACTCTAGGTTTAAATCAAGAATTGTGTGCAAAAAGAAGGGGGACTATTGTGAAAATAATGTTAGTTCAAATGCCAACGTTGATGATGGATATCTCGGAGACAAAACGTTTCCGACTAAAAATTCTTGATTCATGATTAGCGAAGCAAAAAACCCTGTATACCAAATTTGGTCAAAATCGGAGTTGCGGACAGTTTCTAGACAATTCCCTAAATAAAGAGTCTTACCAATTCAAAACCACAGGAAAAGCAAAGACATAGAGAAACACCTAAAATATAATAAAAAGCTGCAAAACAATGGCATATAATGACATTAAAATCAGTTTGAAAAAACTTTACATCTTCATTTTATTTTTTAAACCAATTTTTAAAACTTACTAAATTTTTTTGAACCATATAATATTACTTGTATATAAATCACGGGTGTAGTTACCGCTGTATCAGCCATATTAATGATACGGGGCCCCAGGGCTACAGGGGCCCCCTAACGTAAGCAAAAATATCTTATCATGGTTAGTTGAAAGTTGTTACTTTTTGGTTTTCAAAATTTTTTAAATAGGAATGAAAAAAGCAATGCTTAAGTAGGCTTAAGTAAAAAGAATTAGGTAATAGTTCGATATAGCGGTTTTCGCTATTATAGGAGATTTTAAAAAATTCTTTTTCAGGGCGTTTCTATAGGTCGATTATGACACAAATCTGTGTGCGCGTTTTCCAAAATCCATTTCTATAATTTATTATTAATTAAAACATATTTACGAGACGTTGGAGTGAACAGGGGTGCTGGGTGGGGACAAAACAGTAGAAATCCTACATTAAACGCCCAAAAACAGTATTTCACAGTAAACACCGCACTTTCTGTTTACAAAAATGTCCAAAAAATTGTTTAAAAAATTAAAAATAAATAATAGAACAACGATCCCGCCATAGCTGTCACTGCATAGAAAAGAAGAGTTTGCAATAGAACTGTAAATGTCTTGCGATGTTGCCAAATAAAGTGAGAAAGTGTCAATAGCATAAAAAAGGAAGATACAGGACAAAATTCATATGAAAAATTAAGTTATTCCTTCTTCCTATTATAATTTGTAGAGAAAAGAGGAAGATACCTAAACATAAAGAAGGAGGCATTTATACAAAGATTCCAGTGTTTCTCATGGAAATGATGGATAATCCCCGAAATAGAAGAAGTTTGGCAACGATGCTTCCTATCAAGACTGTCATTTTCATAATGACGAACTTCATGTTATCAGCTGACCAAAATTAATGGCATGCGAGATATCTCATATGTGTGGAATAGTTTTTCAAAAAGTTTAATACTTTTCAAAATTAATTTACATTTTCATGTGCCCCGAGTGCAGTGTATTAATGTTTTCTTGTGTTTGACGTTGGATTTATACTGTTTTGTCCCCACCCAGCACCCTGTTCACTCCACCGTACCGTAAATATGTTTTTATTAATAATAAATTATAGAAATGGATTTTGAAAAACGCTCAAACAGATTTGTATCATAATCGACCTATAGAAACGCCCTGAAAAGAATTTTTCGAAAATTTCTTATAATAGGAAAACCGCTTATATCGAACTATTACCAAAAATTATGTTATTTGTGTGTGAAACTTTCTTTTTTTTGGTCTTCAATTTTAGATTTGCTTAGTTAAATTATATAAACTCACTGTTATAATAACCACAATTGATAAAAAGCTTACCCATTTAATTCCATGGCAGAAGAATCTGAAATATCTTGGATGTTCATATTTCTCGAAAAGTGTTCAAATACAAAAGAATTGCTTTCTGGTTCTAATTTTACAAATGAAGAGCTGGAAGGTTTATCTCCTGTATCATCATGTTCTTTTTAATTAATTCTATGAACGGATCATCATCATCTTGGTCAGACTGTTCTTTTTTAATAGATATAAATTTAAAATTTTCTACTTTCTCATCATTGTTGCCACTTTCTTCATGTAAGTGTTGTGAAACTGATTCTAGCGGCCCTTTTGAAACACTCGATATATCTTTGTTAAGGCCGGTTTCCATTGTAAAGTATTTATAAACTACTCTTAATGAAGACTTGTGAGATAGTTAAAGCCCAAGAATAAAGGAGGTTTATGTAGTAAAATATAAAAATTATTCTGAACACCACAATACATATTCTGAACTGAATCGTAAGTATGAAAGCACGACATACAAATGGTCAAATAGTAAAAAATGAAGACAACAACCGTATTGGAATGATACGTTTGAATTTATGATAGAATAAGAATAAAATAAGGTTAGTTGGTTGTATTTTAGGACTACATAGGCATTCGATGATCGGAACAAGAACAAAATTGATAATTATCCGAATAAAGGTATTTAAAAAAGTCGATCTGAAATTTCAGTCACGCTATTCGCGATTCAGATTGAAAAGAAACTCAATGTTGCAACATGTCCAACTAGCTGATAAAAATGGGTACTTAATAGAAAATGGCCAAAAATATTTGCAAAAATTACCTAATTTTTGGTTTGTTTCTGCACTTTTGAAAACAAGGCATTAAACTTTAGAAATATATTAAGCATTAATCATCAATTTTAGGCGTTCAACCAATTATAACCGGGCTAATAATTGGTGACAGCTTTGACGTATAATACATTGTTCAAACGTCAGCATCAGCGATTGTTAAATACCTTTTTAGAATCGGTTCTTCGCGTTAAATAGATAATTGTTAGCAACCTAAATAAAACAAAGGATGGTTAGAACGTAAGTCCTTGATTATTTAGACTTGAAATGCAGACACAACAAAACGACACAACTTCATTCCTTTCTAAGTAATGTCAAAGGGTCCGAAAAGGTGTCATGACTATGGATGGTGGTGGGGAGGATAACCATCTGAATGTTTTAAAAAGTGTCCGTTTAAAGGAGCAACTTAAGGTGGCGCCACAGTAGCCGGAGGAGATTTTTTAACCAATGAGCATGAATTATTAGAGTGAGATACAAAATGAAAAAGGACAGATAGATACAAAATAAAAAGGGAAAGAAATACCAAAATCCCTCCACTGGCTACTGTGGCGCCATCCCCACGTGCTACATTCCGATGGCCACTTTTTCAACTTGTCCGCCATAAAAGAGGGTTATTCTCCCCTTCACCATCCATAGTCGTGACGAGGGCGCTGAATTGTAATTGCAACGTTGTCAAGTCGCCTAATTGTAATAGATCATAGTGACTGGTTAATTATTAACTTAGGTCCAGTGGCCTTACTAGGCGTGGGCGGTCGCCTACGGCCTCGCACTTAAAGGGGCCTCGTGAGACCTCTTTAAATGCGATGTCACTACACACAAAATCCCCATTTATTTTTAAATTGAATAAAAAATCAAAAAAATATTGGCCACACTCGTCACGGACTGTCGATTTGCTGCGCTTGAGAAGTTATACGTAATCCAAGTAAAAGTGACAGGGCCACACAAACGGCATATTTTATTTTGTTCCTAATTAGATGAAAGCACATATTGGTTGTCACATA